>BDSI01000195.1:0-166741 GCA_003117195.1 Eudorina sp. 2006-703-Eu-15
CGCCAGGCGCCACAGTGTTTTCTTTGTGCTCTCGTTCCCACTTGATATGTGTGTGCGTAGTACTGCCCCATGCGCTATTCCCACGTGTGCGGTAGTACAGCGGTAGTACTCGCCCCTGCGGTATTCCCACTTGTATATGTGTGTGCGGTAGTACTGCCCCCATGCGCTACCAAGCTGTTTATTGACGTTCTCGCCCCCCTCTTTCCCTCCCCCCTTTTCCCCTTCGGCCCTCCGGCATCGAGGCGGCGCTGTCCGACATCTGCCCATGTCCAGGACGCGACGGCATGACAATGTCGGACAGTGTCAACGGCAACCTTAAGGGTGTAGTAAGGGTGGTGTTAGCAGGTCCGCGGCATGCACGTCGATTCGGTCATGGCCAGCGGCTCCGTGGTTGGATAGTCTTGCCTGTCTTCTCGCTGTTCCATTCATGCGTTGTCGCGGATCTTGTGCGGTTCGACCATCTGGGTTCCGTACAGTCTCGTACAGTCCTGCCGATTCTTCTGCCGTGTCCGATAACGCCCCCACATTTACGGCTCTTACGCCTCCCTCCCTCCCTCCTCCTCCCGCGTCGCCACCCTGCAGGTCTATCTATCTTGGATCTGCTTGCCGATGATGCGCTTCAGTTGGGACCAACACGCGTCACGGGTCTCAAGGTGGCCTTTTCGGTGGGTGATGCAAGACGCGTCACGTCCTCCGGAGCTCTCTATCTGCAAGTGCGTTCGCGGTCGCACCCCGAGTGAAACGACAAACCGACAGCAGCAACAGCTACAGCCAAAGTACAGCAACCCTAAAAGCGCAGCTACAGCTAAAGAAGCACAGCCAGCAAACCTAGGCGTCAACATCGTAGGGCGCGTATCGGTGTGTGTGTGTGTGTGTGTGTGTGTGTGTGTGTGTGTGTGTGTATATGTGTGTGCGGTAGTACTGCCCATGCGCTACCAAGCTGTTTATTGACGTTCTCGCCCCCCTCTTTCCCTCCCCCCTTTTCCCCTTCGGCCCTCCGGCATCGAGGCGGCGCTGTCCGACATCTGCCCATGTCCAGGACGCGACGGCATGACAATGTCGGACAGTGTCAACGGCAACCTTAAGGGTGTAGTAAGGGTGGTGTTAGCAGGTCCGCGGCATGCACGTCGATTCCGGTCATGGCCAGCGGCTCCGTGGTTGGATAGTCTTGCCTGTCTTCTCGCTGTTCCATTCATGCGTTGTCGCGGATCTTGTGCGGTTCGACCATCTGGGTTCCGTACAGTCTCGTACAGTCCTGCCGATTCTTCTGCCGTGTCCCGATAACGCCCCCACATTTACGGCTCTTACGCCTCCCTCCCTCCCTCCTCCTCCCGCGTCGCCACCCTGCAGGTCTATCTATCTTGGATCTGCTTGCCGATGATGCGCTTCAGTTGGGACCAACACGCGTCACGGGTCTCAAGGTGGCCTTTTCGGTGGGTGATGCAAGACGCGTCACGTCCTCCGGAGTCTCTATCTGCAAGTGCGTTCGCGTTCGCACCCCCGAGTGAAACGACAAACCGACAGCAGCAACAGCTACAGCCAAAGTACAGCAAACCTGAAAGCGCAGCTACAGCTAAGAGAAGCACAGCCAGCAACCTAGGCGTCAACATCGTAGGGCGCGTATCGGTGTGGTGTGTGTGTGGTTGTTGTGTGTGTGTGTGTGTGTGTGTGTGTATGTGTGTGCGTAGTACTGCCCCATGCGCTTCCAAGCTGTTTATTGACGTTTCTCGCCCCCCTCTTTCCCTCCCCCCCTTTTCCCCTTCGGCCCTCCGCATCGAGGCGGCGCTGTCCGACATCTGCCCATGTCCAGACGCGACGGCATGACAATGTCGGACAGTGTCAACGGCAACCTTAAGGTGTAGTAAGGGTGGTGTTAGCAGGTCCGCGGCATGCACGTCGATTCCGGTCATGGCCAGCGCTCCGTGGTTGGATAGTCTTGCCTGTCTTCTCGCTGTTCCATTCATGCGTTGTCGCGGATCTTGTTCGGTTCGACCATCTGGGTTCCGTACAGTCTCGTACAGTCCTGCCGATTCTTCTGCCGTGTCCCGATAACGCCCCCACATTTACGGCTCTTACGCCTCCCTCCCTCCCTCCTCCTCCCGCGTCGCCACCCTGCAGGTCTATCTATCTTGGATCTGCTTGCCGATGATGCGCTTCAGTTGGGACCAACACGCGTCACGGGTCTCAAGGCGGCCTTTTCGGTGGGTGATGCAAGACGCGTCACGTCCTCCAGAGTCTCTATCTGCAAGTGCGTTCGCGTTCGCACCCCGAGTGAAACGACAAACCGACAGCAGCAACAGCTACAGCCAAAGTACAGCAAACCTGAAAGCGCAGCTACAGCTAAAGAAAGCACAGCCAGCAAACCTAGGCGTCAACATCGTAGGGCGCGTATCGGGGTGTGTGTGCGTGTGTGTATGTGTGTGCGGTAGTATTGCCCCATGCGCTACCAAGCTGTTTATTGACGTTCTCGCGCCCTCTTTCCCTCCCCCTTTTCCCCTTCGGCCCTCCGGCATCGAGGCGGCGCTGTCCGACATCTGCCATGCCCAGGACGCGACGGCATTACAATGTCGGACAGTGTCAACGGCAACCTTAAGGGTGTAATAAGGGTGGTGTTAGCAGGTCCGCGGCATGCACGTCGATTCCGGTCATGGCCAGCGGCTCCGTGGTTGGATAGTCTTGCCTGTCTTCTCGCTGTTCCATCCATGCGTTGTCGCGGATCTTGTGCGGTTCGACCATCTGGGTTCCGTACAGTCTCGTACAGTCCTGCCGATTCTTCTGCCGTGTCCCGATAACGCCCCCACATTTGCGTTTCTTACGCCTCCCTCCCTCCCTCCTCCTCCCGCGTCGCCACCCTGCAGGTCTATCTATCTTGGATCTGCTTGCCGATGATGCGCTTCAGTTGGGACCAACACGCGTCACGGGTCTCAAGGCGGCCTTTTCGGTGGGTGATGCAAGACGCATCACGTCCTCCAGAGTCTCTATCTGCAAGTGCGTTCGCGTTCGCACCCCCGAGTGAAACGACAAACCGGCAGCAGCAACAGCTACAGCCAAAGTACAGCAAACCTGAAAGCGCAGCTACAGCTAAAGAAAGCACAGCCAGCAAACCTAGGCGTCAACATCGTAGGGCGCGTATCGGGGTGTGTGTGCGTGTGTGTATGTGTGTGCGGTAGTATTGCCCCATGCGCTACCAAGCTGTTTATTGACGTTCTCGCGCCCTCTTTCCCTCCCCCTTTTCCCCTTCGGCCCTCCGGCATCGAGGCGGCGCTGTCCGACATCTGCCCATGCCCAGGACGCGACGGCTGTTGGGCTTTGGGAGTCAGCGGCAGGGAGCAGGTTTAAGCTGGTGGCAATGCTCGCGCGTGGGTGCGTACACGGGCGTGTGGGTGCGTGCGCTTGATACGGAGGGGGTTAGGGACGCGGGAAGTCCGGAGGGGAGAGGTTATCGGAAGGTTTACGGGCAGTGCGGCAAATTGTTGGGCTGACATGCGGTGGTGTTCCTCTGGCAGCACCCACCGTCGGTTGGGTGGCGGGTTCAAATCCCGGGAACGCTGTGCGCCGAATGACATGGTGTAAGTTCGCACCCCCGAGTGAAACGACAAACTGACAGCAGCAACAGCTACAGCCAAAGTACAGCAAACCTAAAAGCGCAGCTACAGCTAAAGAAAGCACAGCCAGCAAACCTAGGCGTCAACATCGTAGGGCGCGTATCGGGGTGTGTGTGTATGTGTGTGTGCGGTAGTACTGCCCCATGCGCTACCAAGCTGTTTATTGACGTTCTCGCCCCCCTCTTTCCCTCCCCCCTTTTCCCCTTCGGCCCTCCGGCATCGAGGCGGCGCTGTCCGACATCTGCCCATGTCCAGGACGCGACGGCATGACAATGTCGGACAGTGTCAACGGCAACCTTAAGGGTGTAATAAGGGTGGTGTTAGCAGGTCCGCGGCATGCACGTCGATTCCGGTCATGGCCAGCGGCTCCGTGGTTGGATAGTCTTGCCTGTCTTCTCGCTGTTCCATCCATGCGTTGTCGCGGATCTTGTGCGGTTCGACCATCTGGGTTCCGTACAGTCTCGTACAGTCCTGCCGATTCTTCTGCCGTGTCCCGATAACGCCCCCACATTTGCGTTTCTTACGCCTCCCTCCCTCCCTCCTCCTCCCGCGTCGCCACCCTGCAGGTCTATCTATCTTGGATCTGCTTGCCGATGATGCGCTTCAGTTGGGACCAACACGCGTCACGGGTCTCAAGGCGGCCTTTTCGGTGGGTGATGCAAGACGCGTCACGTCCTCCAGAGTCTCTATCTGCAAGTGCGTTCGCGTTCGCACCCCCGAGTGAAACGACAAACCGACAGCAGCAACAGCTACAGCCAAAGTACAGCAAACCTGAAAGCGCAGCTACAGCTAAAGAAAGCACAGCCAGCAAACCTAGGCGTCAACATCGTAGGGCGCGTATCGGGGTGTGTGTGCGTGTGTGTATGTGTGTGCGGTAGTATTGCCCCATGCGCTACCAAGCTGTTTATTGACGTTCTCGCGCCCTCTTTCCCTCCCCCCTTTTCCCCTTCGGCCCTCCGGCATCGAGGCGGCGCTGTCCGACATCTGCCCATGCCCAGGACGCGACGGCTGTTGGGCTTTGGGAGTCAGCGGCAGGGAGCAGGTTTAAGCTGGTGGCAATGCTCGCGCGTGGGTGCGTACACGGGCGTGTGGGTGCGTGCGCTTGATACGGAGGGGGTTAGGGACGCGGGAAGTCCGGAGGGGAGAGGTTATCGGAAGGTTTACGGGCAGTGCGGCAAATTGTTGGGCTGACATGCGGTGGTGTTCCTCTGGCAGCACCCACCGTCGGTTGGGTGGCGGTTCAAATCCCGGGAACGCTGTGCGCCGAATGACATGGTGTAAGTTCGCACCCCCGAGTGAAACGACAAACTGACAGCAGCAACAGCTACAGCCAAAGTACAGCAAACCTAAAAGCGCAGCTACAGCTAAAGAAAGCACAGCCAGCAAACCTAGGCGTCAACATCGTAGGGCGCGTATCGGGGTGTGTGTGTATGTGTGTGTGCGGTAGTACTGCCCCATGCGCTACCAAGCTGTTTATTGACGTTCTCGCCCCCCTCTTTCCCTCCCCCTTTTCCCCTTCGGCCCTCCGGCATCGAGGCGGCGCTGTCCGACATCTGCCCATGTCCAGGACGCGACGGCATGACAATGTCGGACAGTGTCAACGGCAACCTTAAGGGTGTAATAAGGGTGGTGTTAGCAGGTCCGCGGCATGCACGTCGATTCCGGTCATGGCCAGCGGCTCCGTGGTTGGATAGTCTTGCCTGTCTTCTCGCTGTTCCATCCATGCGTTGTCGCGGATCTTGTGCGGTTCGACCATCTGGGTTCCGTACAGTCTCGTACAGTCCTGCCGATTCTTCTGCCGTGTCCCGATAACGCCCCCACATTTACGGCTCTTACGCCTCCCTCCCTCCCTCCTCCTCCCGCGTCGCCACCCTGCAGGTCTATCTATCTTGGATCTGCTTGCCGATGATGCGCTTCAGTTGGGACCAACACGCGTCACGGGTCTCAAGGCGGCCTTTTCGGTGGGTGATGCAAGACGCGTCACGTCCTCCAGAGTCTCTATCTGCAAGTGCGTTCGCGTTCGCACCCCCGAGTGAAACGACAAACCGACAGCAGCAACAGCTACAGCCAAAGTACAGCAAACCTGAAAGCGCAGCTACAGCTAAAGAAAGCACAGCCAGCAAACCTAGGCGTCAACATCGTAGGGCGCGTATCGGGGTGTGTGTGCGTGTGTGTATGTGTGTGCGGTAGTATTGCCCCATGCGCTACCAAGCTGTTTATTGACGTTCTCGCGCCCTCTTTCCCTCCCCCCTTTTCCCCTTCGGCCCTCCGGCATCGAGGCGGCGCTGTCCGACATCTGCCCATGCCCAGGACGCGACGGCATTACAATGTCGGACAGTGTCAACGGCAACCTTAAGGGTGTAATAAGGGTGGTGTTAGCAGGTCCGCGGCATGCACGTCGATTCCGGTCATGGCCAGCGGCTCCGTGGTTGGATAGTCTTGCCTGTCTTCTCGCTGTTCCATCCATGCGTTGTCGCGGATCTTGTGCGGTTCGACCATCTGGGTTCCGTACAGTCTCGTACAGTCCTGCCGATTCTTCTGCCGTGTCCCGATAACGCCCCCACATTTGCGTTTCTTACGCCTCCCTCCCTCCCTCCTCCTCCCGCGTCGCCACCCTGCAGGTCTATCTATCTTGGATCTGCTTGCCGATGATGCGCTTCAGTTGGGACCAACACGCGTCACGGGTCTCAAGGCGGCCTTTTCGGTGGGTGATGCAAGACGCATCACGTCCTCCAGAGTCTCTATCTGCAAGTGCGTTCGCGTTCGCACCCCCGAGTGAAACGACAAACCGCAGCAGCAACAGCTACAGCCAAAGTACAGCAAACCTGAAAGCGCAGCTACAGCTAAAGAAAGCACAGCCAGCAAACCTAGGCGTCAACATCGTAGGGCGCGTATCGGGGTGTGTGTGCGTGTGTGTATGTGTGTGCGGTAGTATTGCCCCATGCGCTACCAAGCTGTTTATTGACGTTCTCGCGCCCTCTTTCCCTCCCCCTTTTCCCCTTCGGCCCTCCGGCATCGAGGCGGCGCTGTCCGACATCTGCCCATGCCCAGGACGCGACGGCTGTTGGGCTTTGGGAGTCAGCGGCAGGGAGCAGGTTTAAGCTGGTGGCAATGCTCGCGCGTGGGTGCGTACACGGGCGTGTGGGTGCGTGCGCTTGATACGGAGGGGGTTAGGGACGCGGGAAGTCCGGAGGGGAGAGGTTATCGGAAGGTTTACGGGCAGTGCGGCAAATTGTTGGGCTGACATGCGGTGGTGTTCCTCTGGCAGCACCCACCGTCGGTTGGGTGGCGGGTTCAAATCCCGGGAACGCTGTGCGCCGAATGACATGGTGTAAGTTCGCACCCCCGAGTGAAACGACAAACTGACAGCAGCAACAGCTACAGCCAAAGTACAGCAAACCTAAAAGCGCAGCTACAGCTAAAGAAAGCACAGCCAGCAAACCTAGGCGTCAACATCGTAGGGCGCGTATCGGGGTGTGTGTGTATGTGTGTGTGCGGTAGTACTGCCCCATGCGCTACCAAGCTGTTTATTGACGTTCTCGCCCCCCTCTTTCCCTCCCCCCTTTTCCCCTTCGGCCCTCCGGCATCGAGGCGGCGCTGTCCGACATCTGCCCATGTCCAGGACGCGACGGCATGACAATGTCGGACAGTGTCAACGGCAACCTTAAGGGTGTAATAAGGGTGGTGTTAGCAGGTCCGCGGCATGCACGTCGATTCCGGTCATGGCCAGCGGCTCCGTGGTTGGATAGTCTTGCCTGTCTTCTCGCTGTTCCATCCATGCGTTGTCGCGGATCTTGTGCGGTTCGACCATCTGGGTTCCGTACAGTCTCGTACAGTCCTGCCGATTCTTCTGCCGTGTCCCGATAACGCCCCCACATTTGCGTTTCTTACGCCTCCCTCCCTCCCTCCTCCTCCCGCGTCGCCACCCTGCAGGTCTATCTATCTTGGATCTGCTTGCCGATGATGCGCTTCAGTTGGGACCAACACGCGTCACGGGTCTCAAGGCGGCCTTTTCGGTGGGTGATGCAAGACGCGTCACGTCCTCCAGAGTCTCTATCTGCAAGTGCGTTCGCGTTCGCACCCCCGAGTGAAACGACAAACCGACAGCAGCAACAGCTACAGCCAAAGTACAGCAAACCTGAAAGCGCAGCTACAGCTAAAGAAAGCACAGCCAGCAAACCTAGGCGTCAACATCGTAGGGCGCGTATCGGGGTGTGTGTGCGTGTGTGTATGTGTGTGCGGTAGTATTGCCCCATGCGCTACCAAGCTGTTTATTGACGTTCTCGCGCCCTCTTTCCCTCCCCCCTTTTCCCCTTCGGCCCTCCGGCATCGAGGCGGCGCTGTCCGACATCTGCCCATGCCCAGGACGCGACGGCTGTTGGGCTTTGGGAGTCAGCGGCAGGGAGCAGGTTTAAGCTGGTGGCAATGCTCGCGCGTGGGTGCGTACACGGGCGTGTGGGTGCGTGCGCTTGATACGGAGGGGGTTAGGGACGCGGGAAGTCCGGAGGGGAGAGGTTATCGGAAGGTTTACGGGCAGTGCGGCAAATTGTTGGGCTGACATGCGGTGGTGTTCCTCTGGCAGCACCCACCGTCGGTTGGGTGGCGGGTTCAAATCCCGGGAACGCTGTGCGCCGAATGACATGGTGTAAGTTCGCACCCCCGAGTGAAACGACAAACTGACAGCAGCAACAGCTACAGCCAAAGTACAGCAAACCTAAAAGCGCAGCTACAGCTAAAGAAAGCACAGCCAGCAAACCTAGGCGTCAACATCGTAGGGCGCGTATCGGGGTGTGTGTGTATGTGTGTGTGCGGTAGTACTGCCCCATGCGCTACCAAGCTGTTTATTGACGTTCTCGCCCCCCTCTTTCCCTCCCCCCTTTTCCCCTTCGGCCCTCCGGCATCGAGGCGGCGCTGTCCGACATCTGCCCATGTCCAGGACGCGACGGCATGACAATGTCGGACAGTGTCAACGGCAACCTTAAGGGTGTAATAAGGGTGGTGTTAGCAGGTCCGCGGCATGCACGTCGATTCCGGTCATGGCCAGCGGCTCCGTGGGTGGATAGTCTTGCCTGTCTTCTCGCTGTTCCATCCATGCGTTGTCGCGGATCTTGTGCGGTTCGACCATCTGGGTTCCGTACAGTCTCGTACAGTCCTGCCGATTCTTCTGCCGTGTCCCGATAACGCCCCCACATTTGCGTTTCTTACGCCTCCCTCCCTCCCTCCTCCTCCCGCGTCGCCACCCTGCAGGTCTATCTATCTTGGATCTGCTTGCCGATGATGCGCTTCAGTTGGGACCAACACGCGTCACGGGTCTCAAGGTGGCCTTTTCGGTGGGTGATGCAAGACGCGTCACGTCCTCCGGAGTCTCTATCTGCAAGTGCGTTCGCGGTCGCACCCCCGAGTGAAACGACAAACCGACAGCAGCAACAGCTACAGCCAAAGTACAGCAACCCTAAAAGCGCAGCTACAGCTAAAGAAAGCACAGCCAGCAAACCTAGGCGTCAACATCGTAGGGCGCGTATCGGTGTGTGTGTGTGTGTGTGTGTGTGTGTGTGTGTGTGTGTGTGTGTGTGTGTGTGTGTGTATATGTGTGTGCGGTAGTACTGCCCCATGCGCTACCAAGCTGTTTATTGACGTTCTCGCCCCCCTCTTTCCCTCCCCCCTTTTCCCCTTCGGCCCTCCGGCATCGAGGCGGCGCTGTCCGACATCTGCCCATGTCCAGGACGCGACGGCATGACAATGTCGGACAGTGTCAACGGCAACCTTAAGGGTGTAGTAAGGGTGGTGTTAGCAGGTCCGCGGCATGCACGTCGATTCCGGTCATGGCCAGCGGCTCCGTGGTTGGATAGTCTTGCCTGTCTTCTCGCTGTTCCATTCATGCGTTGTCGCGGATCTTGTGCGGTTCGACCATCTGGGTTCCGTACAGTCTCGTACAGTCCTGCCGATTCTTCTGCCGTGTCCCGATAACGCCCCCACATTTACGGCTCTTACGCCTCCCTCCCTCCCTCCTCCTCCCGCGTCGCCACCCTGCAGGTCTATCTATCTTGGATCTGCTTGCCGATGATGCGCTTCAGTTGGGACCAACACGCGTCACGGGTCTCAAGGTGGCCTTTTCGGTGGGTGATGCAAGACGCGTCACGTCCTCCGGAGTCTCTATCTGCAAGTGCGTTCGCGTTCGCACCCCGAGTGAAACGACAAACCGACAGCAGCAACAGCTACAGCCAAAGTACAGCAAACCTGAAAGCGCAGCTACAGCTAAAGAAAGCACAGCCAGCAAACCTAGGCGTCAACATCGTAGGGCGCGTATCGGTGTGTGTGTGTGTGTGTGTGTGTGTGTGTGTGTGTGTGTGTGTGTGTGTGTGTGTGTGTGTGTGTATGTGTGTGCGGTAGTACTGCCCCATGCGCTTCCAAGCTGTTTATTGACGTTCTCGCCCCCTCTTTCCCTCCCCCTTTTCCCCTTCGGCCCTCCGGCATCGAGGCGGCGCTGTCCGACATCTGCCCATGTCCAGGACGCGACGGCATGACAATGTCGGACAGTGTCAACGGCAACCTTAAGGGTGTAGTAAGGGTGGTGTTAGCAGGTCCGCGGCATGCACGTCGATTCCGGTCATGGCCAGCGGCTCCGTGGTTGGATAGTCTTGCCTGTCTTCTCGCTGTTCCATTCATGCGTTGTCGCGGATCTTGTTCGGTTCGACCATCTGGGTTCCGTACAGTCTCGTACAGTCCTGCCGATTCTTCTGCCGTGTCCCGATAACGCCCCCACATTTACGGCTCTTACGCCTCCCTCCCTCCCTCCTCCTCCCGCGTCGCCACCCTGCAGGTCTATCTATCTTGGATCTGCTTGCCGATGATGCGCTTCAGTTGGGACCAACACGCGTCACGGGTCTCAAGGCGGCCTTTTCGGTGGGTGATGCAAGACGCGTCACGTCCTCCAGAGTCTCTATCTGCAAGTGCGTTCGCGTTCGCACCCCCGAGTGAAACGACAAACCGACAGCAGCAACAGCTACAGCCAAAGTACAGCAAACCTGAAAGCGCAGCTACAGCTAAAGAAAGCACAGCCAGCAAACCTAGGCGTCAACATCGTAGGGCGCGTATCGGGGTGTGTGTGCGTGTGTGTATGTGTGTGCGGTAGTATTGCCCCATGCGCTACCAAGCTGTTTATTGACGTTCTCGCGCCCTCTTTCCCTCCCCCCTTTTCCCCTTCGGCCCTCCGGCATCGAGGCGGCGCTGTCCGACATCTGCCCATGCCCAGGACGCGACGGCATTACAATGTCGGACAGTGTCAACGGCAACCTTAAGGGTGTAATAAGGGTGGTGTTAGCAGGTCCGCGGCATGCACGTCGATTCCGGTCATGGCCAGCGGCTCCGTGGTTGGATAGTCTTGCCTGTCTTCTCGCTGTTCCATCCATGCGTTGTCGCGGATCTTGTGCGGTTCGACCATCTGGGTTCCGTACAGTCTCGTACAGTCCTGCCGATTCTTCTGCCGTGTCCCGATAACGCCCCCACATTTGCGTTTCTTACGCCTCCCTCCCTCCCTCCTCCTCCCGCGTCGCCACCCTGCAGGTCTATCTATCTTGGATCTGCTTGCCGATGATGCGCTTCAGTTGGGACCAACACGCGTCACGGGTCTCAAGGCGGCCTTTTCGGTGGGTGATGCAAGACGCATCACGTCCTCCAGAGTCTCTATCTGCAAGTGCGTTCGCGTTCGCACCCCGAGTGAAACGACAAACCGGCAGCAGCAACAGCTACAGCCAAAGTACAGCAAACCTGAAAGCGCAGCTACAGCTAAAGAAAGCACAGCCAGCAAACCTAGGCGTCAACATCGTAGGGCGCGTATCGGGGTGTGTGTGCGTGTGTGTATGTGTGTGCGGTAGTATTGCCCCATGCGCTACCAAGCTGTTTATTGACGTTCTCGCGCCCTCTTTCCCTCCCCCCTTTTCCCCTTCGGCCCTCCGGCATCGAGGCGGCGCTGTCCGACATCTGCCCATGCCCAGGACGCGACGGCTGTTGGGCTTTGGGAGTCAGCGGCAGGGAGCAGGTTTAAGCTGGTGGCAATGCTCGCGCGTGGGTGCGTACACGGGCGTGTGGGTGCGTGCGCTTGATACGGAGGGGGTTAGGGACGCGGGAAGTCCGGAGGGGAGAGGTTATCGGAAGGTTTACGGGCAGTGCGGCAAATTGTTGGGCTGACATGCGGTGGTGTTCCTCTGGCAGCACCCACCGTCGGTTGGGTGGCGGGTTCAAATCCCGGGAACGCTGTGCGCCGAATGACATGGTGTAAGTTCGCACCCCGAGTGAAACGACAAACTGACAGCAGCAACAGCTACAGCCAAAGTACAGCAAACCTAAAAGCGCAGCTACAGCTAAAGAAAGCACAGCCAGCAAACCTAGGCGTCAACATCGTAGGGCGCGTATCGGGGTGTGTGTGTATGTGTGTGTGCGGTAGTACTGCCCCATGCGCTACCAAGCTGTTTATTGACGTTCTCGCCCCCCTCTTTCCCTCCCCCCTTTTCCCCTTCGGCCCTCCGGCATCGAGGCGGCGCTGTCCGACATCTGCCCATGTCCAGGACGCGACGGCATGACAATGTCGGACAGTGTCAACGGCAACCTTAAGGGTGTAATAAGGGTGGTGTTAGCAGGTCCGCGGCATGCACGTCGATTCCGGTCATGGCCAGCGGCTCCGTGGTTGGATAGTCTTGCCTGTCTTCTCGCTGTTCCATCCATGCGTTGTCGCGGATCTTGTGCGGTTCGACCATCTGGGTTCCGTACAGTCTCGTACAGTCCTGCCGATTCTTCTGCCGTGTCCCGATAACGCCCCCACATTTGCGTTTCTTACGCCTCCCTCCCTCCCTCCTCCTCCCGCGTCGCCACCCTGCAGGTCTATCTATCTTGGATCTGCTTGCCGATGATGCGCTTCAGTTGGGACCAACACGCGTCACGGGTCTCAAGGCGGCCTTTTCGGTGGGTGATGCAAGACGCGTCACGTCCTCCAGAGTCTCTATCTGCAAGTGCGTTCGCGTTCGCACCCCCGAGTGAAACGACAAACCGACAGCAGCAACAGCTACAGCCAAAGTACAGCAAACCTGAAAGCGCAGCTACAGCTAAAGAAAGCACAGCCAGCAAACCTAGGCGTCAACATCGTAGGGCGCGTATCGGGGTGTGTGTGCGTGTGTGTATGTGTGTGCGGTAGTATTGCCCCATGCGCTACCAAGCTGTTTATTGACGTTCTCGCGCCCTCTTTCCCTCCCCCTTTTCCCCTTCGGCCCTCCGGCATTGAGGCGGCGCTGTCCGACATCTGCCCATGCCCAGGACGCGACGGCTGTTGGGCTTTGGGAGTCAGCGGCAGGGAGCAGGTTTAAGCTGGTGGCAATGCTCGCGCGTGGGTGCGTACACGGGCGTGTGGGTGCGTGCGCTTGATACGGAGGGGGTTAGGGACGCGGGAAGTCCGGAGGGGAGAGGTTATCGGAAGGTTTACGGGCAGTGCGGCAAATTGTTGGGCTGACATGCGGTGGTGTTCCTCTGGCAGCACCCACCGTCGGTTGGGTGGCGGGTTCAAATCCCGGGAACGCTGTGCGCCGAATGACATGGTGTAAGTTCGCACCCCCGAGTGAAACGACAAACTGACAGCAGCAACAGCTACAGCCAAAGTACAGCAAACCTAAAAGCGCAGCTACAGCTAAAGAAAGCACAGCCAGCAAACCTAGGCGTCAACATCGTAGGGCGCGTATCGGGGTGTGTGTGTATGTGTGTGTGCGGTAGTACTGCCCCATGCGCTACCAAGCTGTTTATTGACGTTCTCGCCCCCCTCTTTCCCTCCCCCCTTTTCCCCTTCGGCCCTCCGGCATCGAGGCGGCGCTGTCCGACATCTGCCCATGTCCAGGACGCGACGGCATGACAATGTCGGACAGTGTCAACGGCAACCTTAAGGGTGTAATAAGGGTGGTGTTAGCAGGTCCGCGGCATGCACGTCGATTCCGGTCATGGCCAGCGGCTCCGTGGGTGGATAGTCTTGCCTGTCTTCTCGCTGTTCCATCCATGCGTTGTCGCGGATCTTGTGCGGTTCGACCATCTGGGTTCCGTACAGTCTCGTACAGTCCTGCCGATTCTTCTGCCGTGTCCCGATAACGCCCCCACATTTGCGTTTCTTACGCCTCCCTCCCTCCCTCCTCCTCCCGCGTCGCCACCCTGCAGGTCTATCTATCTTGGATCTGCTTGCCGATGATGCGCTTCAGTTGGGACCAACACGCGTCACGGGTCTCAAGGCGGCCTTTTCGGTGGGTGATGCAAGACGCGTCACGTCCTCCAGAGTCTCTATCTGCAAGTGCGTTCGCGTTCGCACCCCCGAGTGAAACGACAAACCGACAGCAGCAACAGCTACAGCCAAAGTACAGCAAACCTAAAAGCGCAGCTACAGCTAAAGAAAGCACAGCCAGCTAACCTAGGCGTCAACATCGTAGGGCGCGTATCGGGGTGTGTGTGCGTGTGTGTATGTGTGTGTGTGTATGTGTGTGCGGTAGTACTGCCCCATGCGCTACCAAGCTGTTTATTGACGTTCTCGCCCCCCTCTTTCCCTCCCCCCTTTTCCCCTTCGGCCCTCCGGCATCGAGGCGGCGCTGTCCGACATCTGTCCATGTCCAGGATGCGACGGCATGACAATGTCGGACAGTGTCAACGGCAACCTTAAGGGTGTAGTAAGGGTGGTGTTAGCAGGTCCGCGGCATGCATGTAACATTCTGGTCATGGCCAGCGGCTCCGTGGGTGGATAGTCTTGCCTGTCTTTTCGCTGTTCCATCCATGCGTTGTCGCGGATCTTGTGCGGTTCGACCATCTGGGTTCCGTACAGTCTCGTACAGTCCTGCCGATTCTTCTGCCGTGTCCCGATAACGCCCCCACATTTGCGTTTCTTACGCCTCCCTCCCTCCCTCCTCCTCCCGCGTCGCCACCCTGCAGGTCTATCTATCTTGGATCTGCTTGCCGATGATGCGCTTCAGTTGGGACCAACACGCGTCACGGGTCTCAAGGCGGCCTTTTCGGTGGGTGATGCAAGACGCGTCACGTCCTCCAGAGTCTCTATCTGCAAGTGCGTTCGCGTTCGCACCCCCGAGTGAAACGACAAACCGACAGCAGCAACAGCTACAGCCAGACCGCTCGTGGTGATAGGTGATAGGCCAGGTGTTGAGGCTGTACAATACTACGGATCTGCCCGCGCGTTATGGCACCCTTGGTCGTTACTTCTTATTGCTTGCAGGCTCGGTGGCTGCTGTTGCGGATCGATTGGCCAGGTGCGAAGGCAAGTCCGCGCCTACAAGGTGATGAGTCAGCCGCTTCCTGATTGCGAATCGGCCCCTTGCTTATGGCACAAGCTGACTCCCTTGGTCGTTACGTCTTATTGCTTGCAGGCGCGGTGGTAGCCCATCCAGGTGTTGGTAAGTTGGTAGGTAAGTTTTGCTTCGCAAGTACGTACGTCAGCTTTCCACACACGATACACACTGATCCCGCCCTTGCGTCGCTGCTTGCAGGATTGATCGCTCATCGGAAGGAGCGCTCCGTCGGGTTTGCCAACACGTTCACTCACCGCCTGATGCATCCCGCTGCATCCTATCCCCAAGACCAAAGCCCATGCTGTGCACCTTAACGAGATCCCGCATCCGGTAGGTGACGATTGGGCTAAATGGGCTGGGCTCGGGATCATGTATGTGCCGGGTCGCTCGTTGGGTCGGACCCAGGGAGGGATCGGGTAACTGGGTTGGGCCCGGGGAATCATCATTCGCACGCTCCTGATCTTGCAGCACAGCCCTTGTTTCAGCTCCGCTCCGCAGCCACCTCAGCCAAGCCGTTCAGCTCCGCGAAGCAGCCACCTCAGCCCGCTCAGCACAGCGCAGCGCAGCCTTTGCACACGCATTCACTTTGCTATTGATTTCGTACAATCCCGTAGACCCACGAGCTTTGATCGCGTCACTCTTCTAACCCCCTCCATTCCTTGTGCGCTGCGATGCCCTTCACGAGATGGAGCCTGCTTACGTTAGTTGGTCCAGGTAATCGCCTGCGGACCTTGAAAGTACGTCAGCATCTACGTCAGTGCGCAACTGTCTTCCACGATAGGAGTTGACCGCCTTACTTGCGTACTTGCGTGCAGGACCGCTCATGGTGATAGGTGATAGGCCAGGTGTTGAGGCTGTACGATACTATGGATCTGCCCGCGCGTTATGGCACGAGCTGAATCCCTTGGTCGTTACTTCTTATTGCTTGCAGGCGCGGTGGCTGCTGTTGCGGATCGATTGGCCAGGTGCGGTGGTCAGTCCGCGCCTACAAGGTGATGCGTCAGCCGCTTCGTGATTGCGAATCGGCCCCTTGCTTATGGCACGAGCTGACTCCCTAGAGTCAGTGAAGGCACGGTGAGTAGGCGGAGCTGGAGGAGGCGGAAGGGGGAGGTTGCGCGGTGCCGATGGTGCCGCTCTTGGCCATAGGTGCCTTTGGAAAACAAATAGCGGCGCCTCCAAGCGGGATGACGCGCTTTCGGATCGCACCCTTATTTCACCTCGCACGTTCCTGTCATTGCTTCACACACGTGTGTGCACCTGCCCTGGCCACCGCAACGTCCGGAGCGGCCGCAGCCTTCCACAGCGCCCAGGCGTCGGCTACGGCCTGGTGTTGCAACTGTGGTGGCGGGCAGTGGCGGGCAGTGGCGCAGCAGTCCCTGTCGGCCTACCTGGCCGCTTCACAAGCCGGCGTCGGCACCTCCGCGGCGCTTAGCCGCCGCTGATTCGCGACTGCACTGCCTCTCCTGTGTGGCTCCGGTGTGGTGTCCTCCGCATTCAAGCAGGCCCCGGTGGGCCTTTCGCGGATTCGGTCACGGTCCGCGGCCCTGGTGTTCGCCTGCACGACGGCGGGCCCCCGCTGGTGGAGCCGCTGGTGGAGGGAGCCGCTGGGGGAGGGAGCCGCTGGGGGAGCCGCTGGGGGAGCCGCTGGTGGAGGGAGCCGCTGGTGGAGGGAGCCGCTGGTGGAGCCGCTGGGGGAGCCGCTGGGGGAGCCGCTGGGGGAGGGAGCCGCTGGGGGAGGGAGCCGCTGGGGGAGGGAGCCGCTGGGGGAGGGAGCCGCTGGGGGAGGGAGCCGCTGGTGGAGCCGCTGGGGGAGGGAGCCGCTGGTGTCCTCCGCATTCACGCAGGCCCACCGGGGCCTTTCTATGTATTGTATTTGCAAGAGATCCGCGGTTCGAATCCCGATTCCCTCCCCGCCGTGTGATTAGGCGGGTCTGGCGCGGTTTCCAGGAGAGGCAATCCTGGCGCGCTGGTAACCTGGTGTGTTGGCCGGTATGGCTGCATGACCAAACACACCCCATGATGGAGGATGCGCAGTCCTTGGTAGGGGTTGATGAGATGAGGCGCCTACGAGCTATCTGGGCCCGCTGGAACACCTTGTCGGGACTCGGGTTTACCTTGTAAAGGTGACATGCAAAGTATGTGCAGGACTCGGGTCCACCTTGTAACGGTGACATGCAAAGTATGTGCAGGTATGTGCTTCGATCGCAGCCAGCATCTCACCAAGCCATGTGTATACATCAAACATGGTATACTTCCCGTTCTCAGTAGGTCGCCGCTGCCTGATGGCCGTGGCTTGGTTTGGTTTGGTTTGGTGCCCGCGGAATCATCCATAGTTCAGAGCTGCTCGGGGTCCACACATCGGGGCCGCAATGAGGTCGCCGTTAATAGGTCAACGAGTCAAGAGCCGAGGTGTCACCGCAGCTCTCAGACGGCGTCGTACAGTTGGTTATGTTCGTTGGAAAGTTCTCTGTTGGGCTGTCCCCTTCCGGCAGCCCGGCTCCGCACACAGACCCTGATCCGACCCGGACGGAGCGGGGCCCTCCGACCCGACCGACCCGATTCGCAAATCATCACCATCATCAGGCACCTGGGGCCGCCCCCACAAATATCCCCAACCAACACTGCAACAGCAACACCAGCAGGTGCACCACATCCCACAGATGCCAAGAACCGCATGTTCCACCCTCCCTTCTTCCTCACCGTCACCCTCCCCAACCCGCCCCTCCGCAGCTGCCGCACCCCACCACCTGCCGCCTCATTACCCCGCTCTCCCCAACCCCACCCCTCCGGAGCGCGAGATTGCGGTCACCTCGTCGGGAAGGACGGGGGGGCCGTCGCGCCCTCACCGACCCACGGGTCGGCGGGCACCCGCCCTGAGCCCATGCGGTCCCTTCCCTCCCTGCGCCCTCGCCTGAGTCAGCCGATCTCAGTAGGGGCCCTGGCCCGCAGCGGGCGGCGGCGGCAGCGAGCCCGCCGGCCAGGACTGCGGCGCCGTTGCGGCCCATGGGTCGCCCGCCGGCGCCGTACCTTCCGCGAACCCCACCGCCGGCGCCCAACCCCCCGCATAGGCTGCACCTTCGGAGTGTATCGGCGGCGGCGGCGGCAGCGGAGGCTGCGAGACAGCCATCGCGGCAAGTGCATGGGAGACTGCCGCCGCCGCCGCCATCTCCGGCCCCACCCCCGCCCCTGCCTCCGGTGGCGCCGCGGGCCCCGGGGCCAGTGGCCGATACACTGGCGGCGGCGACGCCGGCGCCGGCCCCTGAGCCGTCGGAAAGACGAGTGCGGCTGCTGCTGCTACTGCCGCCGCCGCGTCCGTGGGCGCTACAGCCATGGCTGGCGGTGGTGGATACTCTAAGCTGCTGGTCAAATCGATTAGATCTGCGGTCACCGTCGGTGGCGGCGGTGGCAGTAGCGGTGGCCCCTGGCCCGTGTAGGGGCTGTGATGCAGGACCGGCAGCGGCGGCGGCGGCATGGAGGGGGCGCCCCACGCGGCGGCGGCGGCGTGGGCGTTGGCGGCAGCGGCGGCAAAGGCAGTCCCCGGTGGCGCAGTCCCCGCCCCAGCTCCAGGAAGGGGCGGGTAGACCGCGACGTCGAGGCCAGGCACATGCCCTGCCGCACCCGCCCCCGCCGCCGCCGCCGCGGCGGCTGCGGCTGAGGATGCTGCGGCGGCGGGGCATCCTGTGGTGGGCGCTGACGCTGGTGGGAGCGCAGCGGCGGCGGGGGCCGCGGATGTGGGTTGTGGGGGCACGGTGGCGAGGTCCAGGGGGGCTGCTCGAAGAGCTCGCTGAGGGGGTCGCTGCGCGGGGTGAGCCATCAGGGTGATCTGAGGGGTCCAGGGAGGGTGGGGGCCGGGTGGCGGGTGAGGTGGGGGATGGGGTTGGGACTAAAACGGAAGATTAGCCCGGAACGGACTTCGGGATGGGGCTGGGGCGGGGCTGGGGAGCGGCGGGCCGCGTGTCGCGCAGTGGCGTCTGCCCTTTGCGAGCCGGAGCACATCACATCATATATATGAAGCGGCTCGTGGCCCTGGTGACGTGTTCATCCCCCCCTCGCTTCAGCGCAGTATCAATATGTCTGCCACTTTCCAATACCCCACCCCACCGCACCCCACCCTGCCCCACCCCGACCCCCCCAACCCACCCCACCCCCTTGCTTCAGCGCAGTATCAATATGTCTGCCACTTTCCTACACCCCATCCCACCCCCTCACCAGGTGGTTGGTGATCTTCTTCGCCAGGTGCCCCCCCGCCTCCAGGATGTAGGCGTGGTGGCCGCACCGGCCCGACAGCTCGTCCACATTGTCCTGCAACAGGTGCCGTACAGTCGTACCGGGGCCCACAAGGTCTCAGGGACGAAGGCAGAGCACGCCCAAGCGCGCACCGGCGCAACCCTCGCTCCCCTTGCCACGTCATCTCCTGTAACCCTTAATCCTTAACCCGTATCAAGGAAGCAGAAGCACATCCAGGGAGGGAGGAGGGGGGATGGGAGGGAGGAAGGCGAGCGGGGCCACACGCACGCGCGGCATCCGTCGAATGCTCTGCTCCGGGTCGACACATGACCCGACAGGGGGGGGCAAGGGAGGGCCGGAGGGGCGAGATGGGGGCCGGCGCCCCAAGCGTCCCGTCTTTCAAGCCCGGCCGCCCCACCCTTCTCCTAAGAGGGCTACCCTCCTCCCTCCCACCCACCCTCTCCACCCTCTCCACCCTCTCTCCCTCCTGGTGGGTCCGAGATCGGCAGCATCAGCATCAGCATCAGCTTGCAAGCGGCTTTCGTGGAGGCAGGCGGGTCGCAACCCACCACCGTTTGGGGGCACCCAACCCGCTTCCGCGACCCCTTCCCCCCCCGGACGGAACGATTTCCCCCTCTTCCTCCTCCTCCTCCTCCTGCCGGCCGGCCGGCCGCTGTTTCCGAGTCTCATTCTCATCTGCCGTATCTGCCGTACTTTCGTACCTCCAGCCACGTGTACACGTCCTGCGGGGAGGCGCATTCTGGTGATGTGGCGGCTGCCGCCGCCGCCGCCGTCTTGTCGTGGATGAACAGCTGGGGTTTGGGACGGCACCCCGAGAGGTCCAGGGTTGAGAAGGGGGGCAGGGAAGGGAGGCAGGGAAGGGGTGAAGGGAAGGCGTCAAGGGAAGGGGGCCCAGGGAGGGAGGGGGCTGGGGAGGAGGAGACAAGGATGGCGAAGGGGAAGGGAGCCATGGTTGCGCATTTCAGGGTTTCCCCTCCCCCGCCCCGGATGCGGTCGAGGAGGGGCCACTGGAGGGTGGCGGTCGGGGTATGCTGTACCCGGGTCCAAACCCCAGAGCCCCAGACCTCCACCCCCCGTCCGAGGACGTGCTGGGCTTGGTGCGTTTGTCACCAACCCCTCCACCACAGCAGCAAAGCTTCGACATCCACTCCATCACCATCACCATAACCCACCGCCACCACACCCCGCCCTCACGCCCGCTCAGCTCCCCCCCCACAGCCCCACCCCCCTCCGGCCCTCACCACGTCCATACACAGCGCCTCCCCCCCCCTGTCCCGGGAGCTCCACAGCGGCACCACGGAGGAGCGGCCGTACAGCAGCACCACCCGGACCTGCGCGACCCGCCGGGGAGGGGCCGGAGGGGGGCCGGGGGGCATGAGTACGGCAACACGGGTTGGCGAGGTCAGAGAGGGTCACTAAGAGCGGATATTGCGAAGGCAACCAGCCAGCAGCCAGGCAGCAGCGGCAGCAGTACCGGCAGTAGCCTGTCGGGCGGGGCGGGGAGGATGCTGTCTAGGTTCGCATCAGGTGGAGGGTGGGTCGAGATAGAGAGACCAGGCGCGAGACCAGGACAGGGGGCGGCATCCGCGGACAGAGCGGCAAGGAGAGGGGCGCTAGGTCAGGACAAGCCAAGGGAGGGCACGAGAAGAGGGCACCCTAACCTCCCCCAGGCCCCCGACACTCCCACCCTGCAGCCGTCCGCCTCCTCCGCCACCGCCAGGGGCTGCACCAGGGACACCAGCGACCCCAGGTCCAGGGGGGCTGCTGGGGCAGCAGGCGGGCGGGGAGGGGGCGGGGACAGCCCGGCCACTCCGGCGGCTCCACCCGCCGCCGCTGCCGCCGCTGCTGCTGCCGCCGCGGGCTGGACGCTTCTCAGCGAGGCCGCAAACGCGTCTGCGGACGCGGTGACGCCGGCGCCGGCCCACTGCACCGAGTCCTGCCCGGCCCGGCGGGTGCGGGGGATGGTCGGGATCAAGGGGGGACCGGGGAGGGAGGCGCGGGTGGGAGGTGCGGTTGATGAGGTGCGGTGACTTCAGGCACTGGCAAGGAGGGGGGCAGTGGGGTATTGGTACCCGAGCGCTGCTCTCAGAACCCGGGAGGGAGGAAAGGGCGACTTGTTGTACTGCAACCCGGCGACGTGAAACCCATGACCCCGCTGTGTGGCCGTGAGGGGGGGAGGTTGGGGTGGGCGGAACACCCGCCGGGCCGGTGTGGCCGGGATGGGTTCCTCCCGGGCTTGCTTTTAATGTACCACCCTCCGTCGTACCCCCATGACGACCAGCCCGAACTTGTGACCGGAATTTACGCGGCTCTGCGAAAGGAAGGGGGGGTAGGGTGGGGGGGAGGCGAGGGGGTAGGGGAGGCGGGGGCAGGGGAGGGGCCAGGCCGTGACAGCGCGCTGTGAAGTTGGGCCTGCGGATTGTCATGCAATGAAGAAGCATGCTCGTTAGCCTGGATGCGAGCTGATCGCCGCCTTGCTGTTGGGTTCGTGAGCGCGGGGCTGGCGTTGCGCGCTGCCGTCGTGCCGAAGCTGGCTTGAAGCGCAGGAATCCTCACCTTTGCCTGCGCACAGTGGTTGATGCACTGCTTGAGATGATCCAGGCGAGCAGTGAGCTTGCTGCTGTCGATGCCCGGGTCCTCGCAGGTGTCCAGCACGAAGACGACGGTCTCCGGGTAATAGTCTTTCCTAACCGTCATCGCACACTAGTGTCTGAAGGGAAATTTAATTGTATTTCCCGGAGCTACCGAGGGTTCTCGCCAGCCCAACTGCTTCCGGACAGCTTGGTAGGCAGCGACATGCGAAGACGGATGTGTCAACTAATTTGCTATGCGACCAAGATTGCGCTTTACTGTTGAATCGCAGTTTCCCACATTGGCTGCTGCTGAGCGAGGCGCGCGAATCGCCGTACGGCATTGCTAAGTTAAGAACTTGTTCAAGTTTTAGACTGCAGTTTTGTCTAGCGATGTCATGTCTTCGTAGCTGATTTAGACTGCTATAGCAACCCCAGAAAAAAGAGAATTTATCACGTCCGTCAACGACTTCATCGGGGGTGGAGATGGCGCTCACGCTCGCGGAGAAATATCCCCATGACCCGTACTCCATGGAGCGACCACCATGTGAGCTGGAGACGCCATCAGCAACCTCCTCGAACCAGGATCGCTTCGACGAGCCTTCAGATGTTCATGTGGCCTCCTTGCTCGCTGCGACAATGGCGGTGATTGCGCTTACGACACTTTTATGGCTATCTTTGAGTGCCATCAAGTGGTCGTTCCGCCGGCTGCTTCTGACCTTGTCCGGGCGAAATGTCCGGGGTGTCAGGTACGCATTTATCTGATGTTCGCCCGTTACCTTGTCATGTATCATTCCACAAGCTTGGCTCGTAAACGTAAAATGTGTATGGAACCTTTCATTCTCAGCAGTGTCGCGGTGACTTGGTAAGCTGCTGTGACAGCTTTGCGGGGCCCCCAACCCGCGCTCCAGCCTAGATGCTCCGGGTAGACAACTGTGCATCTCTTGTCATAAGCCTACCATTCCATGGCAGCCGCAAGCCCTGTTCAGTACAGAGTGCCCCAACAACACGCCAACCTCACCCCGGCGGGGGCGCCCATGTCCCCCCTTGTCTCCTGTCAGGCTGAGAGACGAGGAGCCCGAGGACGACGACTCCGCGACCATTTTCGGGAGCCCGCTCACGCCGCCCCCCAACGGCTGGCTGCACGACTTGGAGGACATCAACCAGAACGCCTACACCACCCCGCAGCCACCGGAGCCGCTGCTCTTCTCCCTCACCCCCGCACTCGGCAGCGGCGGCGGCGGCGGTGGCGGTGGCAGTGGCGGTGCCTACGGGGCTCACGGGGCTCAGGCACGGATGCGCCCCGGCGGCACGCACCTGCCCACCATGCAGTCGGTGGCGGGGCTGGCGGGCGGCTTCGGGGGGCTA
Organism: Eudorina sp. 2006-703-Eu-15; assembly: GCA_003117195.1. NCBI lineage: Eukaryota > Viridiplantae > Chlorophyta > Chlorophyceae > Chlamydomonadales > Volvocaceae > Eudorina > Eudorina sp. 2006-703-Eu-15. The sequence continues at coordinate 23,110 of BDSI01000195.1, forward strand.
GGTGGTGCAGGTGCGTCGCCCGCGATGTGAGACGGGGGCGCGTGAACCACGGCTTTCCTGCCTACCTGCCTGCCTGCCTGCCTGCCCGACTTCCAGCTGTTCGCGATCGCCTCCAATGGGTATTGGAGTTGTGACACATCCGGGAAGATGCCCAGGTTCCCTGTAAATTTTATGACAGCCCGGCCAGTGTACCGCATCCCCGAGAGCAGTGCCGTGATGCCGCCACACACGCCTGCCGCCGCACGCAGCGGGCGGGTTCCCCGCTGAACACGCACAGAGCACTGAGCCGAGCCGATTCCACTCGCGGCTGCTGCGATTCGCCGGCCGGGTTCACAGCCCGCCCCCTGTTGCTGTTGGTGCCCCCTGTTGCTGTTGGTTGCCCCTCCAGGGATTGGGACGGGACCCGGGACCGCAGGCAGGTCGTGCGTGGGGCTGCTGGCGGGCAGTCCGGACGGGGTGGGGGCCCTGCAGCGCCGCCGAGGCCCCGGAGCGCGGGGCGGTGGCGGTTGTGGTAGCGGCGGCGGGGCCGTGGACGGACACGGCGGCGGCTGGGACCCGGCCCTTCTGGCGCGTCAGGCGGCGTTGCTTCCCGCCATCTCGAGTGTGGAGGGGCTGATGGCCAGTGCGGAGTTCCAGGAGCACGTCAGGTGGGGAGCTTGTAGGGGGGCGGGCGGGGGGCAGCTGGGGCGGGGTGAGGGGCCGGCCGCCCGGGTGAGGTTTGGAGGGCGACACGCGGGGAGGTGCGACGGAGGCCACGAGGACCGGCCGAGGCTGTTTACCGGAGGGGTTGGGATTCGTGGGTCGGGGGTGGGGGATTGGGACCCGAGGGTTGAGATCCTGGGTGTGCTAGTGAATGAGACGTGGTAGAGGTCCGCTGACTGGGAGGGGAGCGCGGGCTGGGCATGGGCGGGCGCGGGTCAGAAGGCGGTGCGGGAGAGGGATGGAGCCGGTTGGGGCGGGCGGTGAGGGTTGCTGAGCGACTGGATCTTGGCACAGTGATAAGGGGGCGGGTTGGGATCGGAGTCTGCTCGCCAAACGTCAAGACAGAGGCTGGCGCCCCGCCTGGCACGTGCTTGACACCCTTCTAGGCAGCCTTCCATGACCGGCAAAATATGTGTCAGTTATGCTCGGGCCCCTCGCCCGAGTGCGATCACTCGTACGCGGGACGCTGCCATGCGTAGTCGGGCTGGCGCCGCAACACCGTCGGCCCGCCCGCCCCCTCCCGCGCCCCAGGTCCACGCGCCGTCGGTCGGCCTTCCTGGAGCGCGATCAGTCCCAGGCCAAGGTCCAGCTGTACAAGGTGGGCCCCCTGGGCCACGGGTTCCGGGTTCCGGGGACTTGAAGGCGGCATGGAGGCGGGTGGAGAAGGGGCCCCCAAAGGGCCGCTGCGTGGCATGCAGTCGACACCACGCCACTGATGCGTCCGGAAGGATCACTCCCGGGGGCCCGCCGGCGCTCCTGACCCCGGTGCTCGGCCGCGAGGTGTCTTTGTCCGGTCGGGTGCAATACGACCAATGAGGGCGACGCCACGCTCCTGCCCGTCTCCTTGTTGAACACGGGTTCCCGCTCCCTCGCTTTCCCTCCCCTCCCCACCGTCCGTCCGTCCCGCCCGCCCGCCCGCCCGCCTGCCCGTTTGGTCCCCGTACCGGTTAGGACCTGCGGCGCTTGGACCCGGATGCGTTCCGGCGGCTCATGTCCCGGGAGGACATTCAGGTGGGTGGGGACGGAGGGAGGGAGGGTGGTGGGGTGGGTGGGGAATGCGAATTGGTAGGTAAAGGCAAATGGGGAGGGAGGGAGGGTAGGCACAGCATCATGGCAGGGGCTGTTATACGGGCGGGCTTGAGACGGGCATGCGGGTGGGTGGGTGCTGTCGTGATGAGAGTGGGGGAAGATCAAACTTCCAAGACGAACGCAAGTTCGACCACCCAGACCCAACACCCACACCTCTAATCCCCGCGCATGCTGTTGCCCGTGTAATACCGCTTCACCGGAGGTCCCATACGCACCCTCGCACGCGGCCGTTGCTCGGTGGCCTTCCGTGCTGCCTGACACATCCCCCACGCGCCCCCGCTGTACGGCCAACCGCTCGCACTCCCTCGGGACCTCCCGACCCAGACGTACGAGGCGCGGCCGCCCCCGGTGGTGTGGGCGCTGGTGGACTACCTGGTGGGGGCTGTGGGGGTGCCGCTGGCGCTGGCGACCTACTGCGGCAGCCAGGCGGCCGCGGGGTCACCGCTGCTCCGGTGAGCACATTGCATGTGCATGTGTGTGTTTACTGAAAAACCCGTGTGTATGTGTGTGCGAATGTGTGTGTATGTGAAAGTTATTCCCCAGGGTTTGTTCCCCACGTACCCGGCGCTCACCGGTGTTGCGTAGGTGGCGCGGCCGTTGCCTCCACGGCCTCCCTCCCGCGCCTCCTGAGCCACCCACAGTTTGGGTCTGCCTGCGGCTCCGGGTCCTCCGGGTCCTCTGGCCCAGCAGTATGGTTTCGAGCTGCACCCCTTAACCCCGGCAGGTACGGCCTGCCGTGCGTGTGGCTGGCGGCGCGGCTGCGCTTGGCGGCCGCTGGGCACACCAACCTGCTGGGCCGCTTGACCCGTGTCTACCTGGTGTACGACGTGCCGGACGATGCGGAGCCGGGCAACGCCTGGGAGGGCCTGGCGGGCATTGGGGGCCACGTGCTGCTGGGTGGGTTGTTGGGCGGGTGGGTAGTGCCGGTGTGCACTTACTACTTAGTGCAGTGAGAAACCCGCCCGAACCTTTGTGTTTAGATAAGAGACCCGCCCGTTGTGTGTGTCTGTCCGCGCTTTTTCGGGGGAAGCGGATCTAGAGGCAGCTGCGGGCCCTTGACGCTGCCACCGCCGCAGCGCCCCACCTTCTGCTCGTCTCCATCCTTCTCCTCCCCTTCCCCTTCCTCTTCCTGCTCAGCGCTGTTCGAGCTGCTGATGGCGGGGCTCAGCCTGGGGCTGCTCGGGGTGGCGGCGCTCGTCAGCATCGCGGTGAGCCCGCGACGGCAGACGCTGGCGATGCGGCTGCTGGGGCTGCGGCTGGAGCAGGAGGTGTGCAGGTGCGTGCGTGCGTGCGCGCGTGGGGCCCGGAGGATCCCGGACCGGGGCTCTTGGCGTTGGGGTGTTGGGTGCTGTGCGCGTGCTGAGCGTGCGGCTGGGGGTTGCGTGTTGGTGGGGGTGAGGGAAGCCCAGTACGAGCCTGGACGGCCCCTGCACACGTTGAGCAGGAGGGCAATCACGCGTTCTGCTGCGTGTGGGGCCGTCGGCGGTTCGATCCGGGTCTGCGAGCTGCTCGGGGGTGGGGTGGGGGTTACCCGTGGGGGCGCAGATGGCAGGCCGAGCAGTGCTTCCAGGTGGCTGGGTGCGGGCGGTGTGTGACACAGGGACGAGATGGTTTGAGCCAGGGGCATGGCGCCCGTGGGTATGATCAGCGTCTTGTACATCATAATGGGATGTCATCATGGCATTGTGCTGTGGTGTTGAGCAGCTCGCCGCAGTGGGGGGGAGAGGTGAACATCCCGACATCGGCGGTTATCGGTTTGGTGCTCTTTTTTGGGGGGGTTGCTGTCTTGGTTGACACATCCGGGGTGGAGGGGAGGGGAGGGACACATTGCGCATGACGCGGAGGGCAGCCAGGCAGTCCCGCTGCATTGCGTCATTGACACCAATATTCATTCTCGAAAGTATAACAATTGTCCTCACTAAAATTGTAGTGAGTCCATCTTTGTTCTCAACTACCGTACTTGCAGGCCGACGAAGTTAAGCCCGTTCTCGCCGTCGAGCGATCCTCTGGCAGCAACGACGTCGAAAACATCCAGTCAACGCGATGTCAGGTCGTTTCGCTATGGCCTCTCGCACTCGTAGCTGTCGCGGGAATGAGGGTTGTTTAGTGTGAACGCATCTGACTGTCGACTGCAGGCGCCATTGCAAGTTTATAAGCAGCAGGAATTTCAGCTATGCATATGTGTAAGGAAGTCCGTTGCAAGTAGCCTGGATAGATTCGGACCTGTGTTTGGAATCGGACGCTCGGCCCGTTGATGATAAAAGCATAAAAGCCGACCTGTACCTATTCAGCATTCATGCGTTACACACATATTGGCTCGTGTAGTTTGTAATTTTCTTCTGCGAACAGTCCTCTTACGCGTGACACAAAGTTTGATTGCAGTCAATAAGTCCCATTTGTTGAGCCCCTGCAGCCACCCTGAGGCGGTGCATGCTGCGTTGGGCCTCGTGCCCTAGCAGCACATTACAGAAAGGCGAGAGCCTCGGGCAGCCCTTTGCCTGTTCGAGTGACGGCAGAAGCCGGTTGAGCCAGCTCAGGCCCGACCAGCCTCTTCACGTCAGCAAGAAGCAGAATGATCTGTTAAAATTTCTTGACGGCAGGCCTAGCTGCGCTCGGCTTCGTGTTTGGCGCTTTGGGGAGCGTCACCGTTTCCTTCACTTTCTTCCACATCGGCACCATGAAGAAATCACTTGGCAGAGCGCTTGCGGACCTGTCTCTGGAGGACGAGGGCGACTATTGGGAGGAGGAGGTCAGTGCGTCAGTGCTTGCGTGGACCTGACCATTCGCGTCAACAAGGGCGTTGGTGGTTACTCAGTATTTCGGGTTTGCCCCCTGACTTGATAGGAGTTCTACGCCGGCACAGATGGCTTCGAAGATACCGCACCTGGCGCACCATCAGAGGATGTCAAGGCCAACGAAGCAATTCAGGATGTTGACAGCGAAGTTTGCGCTGTGTGCTTGAACCCTATACCGCTCGAAGACCTTGCAATTGTCAAAGGATGCGAGCACGAGTACTGCGGTAGGTGCATGCCAGGGTGCAACGCGTGTGACACTCACTGTGTCCAAAGCTCTCTTCGATTGTGTGTTCCCCATGCCTTCATTCCCCCTGCAATGGCCCCCCCCTCCGACCGTTGCATACTGCTGCATCACGTCCGGCGATGTTCCTGTGTCCCTGACCCCTGGGTCCTATGCGGTCCTCGTCCCAGAAAGCTGCGTCCTTCAGCAAGCCGCGGCGCCCCGACTGTGTCCCTGCAGTGCACTGCATCCTGCAATGGGCGATGTGCAAGGAGGCGCCCTGGTGCCCTCAGTGCAAGAAGCCCTTCAACTACCTCTACTGCCATCGGCTCCTCGACGGCACCCTCAGCGACGTCCCCGTCGAGGAGAGTGTCTGCCTGCTGAAGCGAGCCTCATGGTTCGTTGAGCACGTCAAGGTAACATGACGGCGCGGATGGGGGAAGGCCCATGGGCTGTATACAGGGTGCAGGGCAGATACTGCCGACACGCCTTGTTGGTACGCTGCTTGCCGCTGTGGTGCACATATGTTTGGCAAGCAGCAGTGTACGTGTGCCTTATTCTTCAATTGGTGTTCACCTGTGTGTATTACGTCTGTGTGTAAAAGATAACTGAGCCGCGAGAAGCGAAGTCCAGCGCAATAGACGTCTGTATGTATTTGTGGTTAGTGAGAAACCCACCAGTCCCGTGATACTTACCAACTGACCTGTGTGTGTTTATGTGTGCTTGTTCGCCGTGTCATTGGGTTCCTCTGACGCCCGGACAGACGCTGGAGAAGGGCAAGGCCGTGTCGGCAAGCATGGCGGCGGAAGAGATTCCGGCCGAGTGGGCCGACCCATATCAGTACTACGAGGATGAAGATGACGGCTATGATGAGGATGAGCAGATCGAGAAGTATTATTTTTCCAGTGCTGCAGGTGGGTCTTACCGTACACTATGGCTTCCCCGGTACCGCTGTTGCAGCGGTCATGTCTCCATCAATCACCATGCCATGGATGTCGCCCGTTCATAGGCCGAGCTCGGGTGGTGCTGGGCAACCGCCGGCTGGGCGAGAACGGCTACATGCGAGCGGGTCGCATGTACGCGCGCCCCGCCAACGGCAGCAGCAGCCAGGCTGGAGGCAGTGTGGGAGGGGGTATCGGCAAAGCAGGAAAGGGCAGGGCAGGTTCCACGAAGGCAGTTGTGCAAGACGATTTCGACGGCGCCGGAGCTGGTGGCAGCAGCGGTGGCGGCAGCGGCAGCGGCAACAATAACAACAATGCCCCCCAGAGGGGGCCGTCGGTTGGCACGGCGGGGCCGTCGGCTCCTGCTGCGGCTGCGGCTGGCCCATCGCAGGGCGTCAAGGGCCAGGGCCGCAGGGCCAAGAGGAACGCCCGCCGTGCAGCGGCTGATCTGGAGGCACTGTAGCTACGAATGCAGCGATTGGGACACGAGGCGTGGGAGGAGATGGTGGGCCAAGTGGTATTGTCTGGGGAAGATACCTCATCCACGGAGTACCGTGCAACGTTGTGACGTGCGCAAAGGACGAGATCCGGTCTCGAGCTGGCGACGTTACCTCCGGGGTGCGTCTTCTGCCCCGTGTGGGCCCCACGCGAGATCTTGCGGTGGCGATCTGGGATTGACATGCCCTGGGTTCAAGTGTAGCCGAACGCGTCGTGTTCGTGCAAGTAAGTGAAGAAAGGCGAGCGCTTGTCTGTCATTGTTTCGCGCCCTATTTGCTGAGGGTCGGCGCGGGGAGTGCGAGAAGGGGAACGAGAAGCTGCGCTCCTTGTTGACCGGTGTGCCCCATCGGCGTCCAGCTCGGATTCTCTCGGGTTCACGGAACTTGTATCCTAGGTAGCTAGCTGGCTCTATCCTAGCTCAAGGCGGTCTTGCGACCCGCTGGGCTCTTGTACTTGTACTCATGAGTCGGAAGCGGCGTGGGCTGCGCAAGTGGCCAAGGACAGACAGGGATTTGGTCCTGCGGAGTCGCGCCAGCTTGCCATCCATATGTCAGCAGGTTTGTTATATCAGGGGCGCGCGCGCGCCGACGCGCTTGTTGTACTGGTGTAGCGGTCCCGGCCATGCTGCCGGGTGCTGCCAGTCCTTGGCCCTGTTCAGACGGCGACGTTCCCGATTTTGTTGCAGGCAAAGCGAGATTGCTTGCTTTCCTGGCGTCGTCCTTTTTGTCCGAAACATCGGACGTTGTACTATGATGGATGTGCTCCTTTGGGCGGTACGCCAGTGCGGTTGGAGTGCATATGCGTGGGGCTGCTCTGAGTTGTTTAAGGAGGTGCGAGCGGCTGGGACTTCTTGTGCCGCCGCCTTGTTTCACCACACATGTGCAGCAGTGCTGGGGCGTTGGGCAGCGGCTGGGAGAGAGAAAAGAGATGTGTCGGTCTCGACGCAGCGGGCCGGATAGCTTCAGGGCGTGCGCTGACATAGGAGTCGTTGTGGCGATGAGCAGCATCTAGAGTTAGTGTTACGGCCTGCTGCTGCTGTTGACGTTGTCGTTGTGCCATGCGCGCGAGCGATATGGAAGGGTGCTCATGTCAGAGTGTAGTTCGTTGCTTTTAACACAGTCATAGATGCGATAACAACTGTAACAACGTTTGGCAACTGACCAAGACCCTGGCCTGCACTCGGTGCGCATCGCACTAGACGCATTTTCATACCTATTCCCTTCGTCGGTTGTATCTCCTCACAGCTCATCAACTCACCTTTCCAAGCATGCAGCATACCACACAGTCTACGTCTCACGGAACGCAACTCGCCTCATGCGCCTCGCCACATCATCAGACTCGCCCAGAACCCTACGACCTCCCCACACGCGCACCACTCCCTCACACGGGCGCTTGCTGCTTGGCCGCACCCTCCTTCGACATGGCTACCGCTCCTTGAATAGCTTCCCCTGCAAGGCCATGGTGCCGTACGCCGCCAGCGACAGCGTCGTGGTGGTGGCCGTGGCCAGCTCCAGGCCGAACATCACATCTCCATCGGGCCAGGCGTACATCCCCCGCGTCAGGTACCCGCCCAGCAGCACCAGCTGAAGCACCGTGTTGGCTTTGCTCACCAGCAGAGGCCGCATGAACGCCACGCCCTCCTCGCCGACGCCGCCGGGCCCCCCGCTGCCGCCGCCTGGGGGATACCCCGTGCGGCTCCGCGCCGCGTCGACCGTCCGGAAGAATGCCTCCCGTCCGGGCCAGCGCCAGCCGAAGCCCCGCAACCGGAACACGAACGCGCCTGACACGAGCAGCGCGTCCCGGCCCACCACCACGACCGCCAGCCACGTGGGCATGCTGCCATTGGCCAGCAGCGCGGCAGCCACGCAGCCGATCAGCACCTGCGGTGTTGCCGGGTCGCCGGCAGCAGCAGCGGCGGCGGCGGTCCGGGGGTGAAGCAGGAGCACCCGGAGGAGCGAAAGGGGGAACGGGTGTATTGAAAAACCAAAACCCGAAGGAGCGGGGCGGTGAGGCGCTATGGCGCCGCAACACGTGCAAGATGAGCACGGATGTGAGTATTGGGGTTAAGGGGCAGACAAGAGCTGCAGAGAAGCTGCAGGCAAGCTGCAGGCAGGGCAGCGCGCCGCGCAAACCGCAGCCGCGCCCAGCTCGGTGGGGCTGCCGGGCCTGATCGGCAACTCAGGGCGGCTTTGGCGGCACCAGGGCAGGCTACGTGGAGGCCCAGCGCCACTCAGCGCCCGAACCCCCCCCCACTGCACCGCTCGACAAAGGTCGCCCCCAGCGCAGCGCGGAGGTGCACTACACGTGGCCACCCAATATGTACACTGCCTGTCAATGAGTGGGAGGCCCACCCAGGCACCCACCCACCTTGTCCGCCAGGGGGTCCAGGTACGACCCGAAGACCGAGGAGGCGCCCATCCGCCGCGCCAAGAAGCCGTCCAGCCAGTCACTGGCCTACACCGGGCGTAGGTAGGGAGGGGAGGGTCCAGATGGCTATCAGTCTCGGTACCCGGGGACGACGTGACGTGGTCGGTCCGGCATGTGGAGGCGTTGGGAGGGTTCTGGGGTTGAAGAGCGCCCCCGTCCCAGCGGCGGCGAGACGGGCGAGAAGCACAAGAAAGGGTCCGCCCCCAGACCCGTCGTCGCTGGGATCATGGTACTGTACCATGTGCAGTACGGTCGCACCATCACCGGTCTGTACCGGCTGGGTTGCGCAGTTGGGGGCGAAGACCTAAACAGCCACCCAGCCAGCCTCCACCCGTAACGGCCTCCGTCCCCCAACTCCTCATCCCCCCGACTTCCTCACACCCGGGCTCCTCAAAACCCCCCCCAGCTCCTCACCCCCGAGATCGCCAGCGCAATCGTGGCCGCCTCGTAGTGGCCCTGCATCAGCCAATACCCGATGACGGGACCCGACAGCAGACGCGCCGCAGACACGGCGTTGGGCAGGTTGTACACGGCGTCAGTCGAGGGACGCGCTGCTGCTGCTGCTGCTGCCGGGTCGCGGGTTGGGGACTCGCCATTGGAGCTGGCGCAGGCTGAACTGGCGGCGGCGGGGCCGGGGGAGGTGGAGCTGGAGCCGCTAGTCACGCCGCCCGACAGGAAGCGGATCACTCCTGGTGCCCCCCAAGGCGGCTGCTGCCCGGGAAGTTGCAGCTCCAGGGATCCGGCAAGGGGCGAGCGGGGGTGCTGCCATAGGGCCCAGCGGCTGGCCCCGGTGGGTGCGGCAAGAGACGTGGTGCGGGCCGCTGGTCCCAGGGTCACTGCGCGCGCCATTGCGCAGCCCGACGACATGCGACGCAGGAACGCAGGCCGCGCCGAGATATTTGGGGTGTTACTGTTGGTTGTTACTGTAAGGGTTACTGAGGACTGTAAGGGTCCGGCCAGGCTGTCGACCAGGGAAGTTCCTGCCGGGCGGATAGCCGCCACGCCTTGGATGCTGCCATCGCACCGCATCGTGCCCAGCCCTCGGGCCAGAGCTAGCGGGCCGAGCGTGCCGCTGCTGCTCTGACATGAAGTTGTCGTTTGCTGTGAGAGTGCGCCGAGCAAGGTGAACTGACAGGAACGCTGCGACAGCGCCATGGCTGCACTGCCTGAGCGGCCGGCTGTTAGGGCTTGAGTCGCACAGGACGCCAGAGAAGCCTCCGCCAACAATACCAGGCTTCCTGTTGGAAGCGGCATCCTCGTAAACCAGCTGAATCTGCAAGTTGGTGTTGTTGGCGGGGCCGCCAAGGATCGCGTTTCAATCTTGCTTGTTCACTTGAACAGGTGGTTCGCGCCAGCCCAGTGCCCTAGTGAATATGACGACTATCGGTAAAAAAAGGAAAACCATCGCGAGGGCTACGTAAAGTTCGGACACGGGCATGGGCAGGTAGAAGCCTTTGCCCGATGGTGCTTCACTAGTATTTCCCATCTTGCCGTAACGGTATCAAAAGTGTAAGCAGTATTATTGGAATCCAAGTGCAGTTAAAATGTCTGATCAGGTGACGAGACTTTAATGAGGATCAGGAGTAACGACGTAACTGCTTCGCAACTGTCTTACCGTATGCTGGACTATCAGAGCGCTGGACCCGTATTCGCCGTTTCCATGTTCGCGTTTCCTGTGAGTGCATAAGAGACATCTTAATGTGTTACAAATCTCCAGTTATTGCAGTGCCTGCAATGGTATGCAGGTGAAGTGCTGAGGTGAACCGACCCCACGGTGTGCACGGCCCCTTAAGATACGACCCGGCCGCTCGCTCTGCACATCGCTATGGAATCTGGACAAACGTGCACTCGCTCCATGGCAAATACTAATGCATGCTATCGGCCCCGGCACAGCCCGGATCGTGAGTGCATACAATGGACCGATTGGCCGAGAGCAAAGATAAGCTCTGACAAAAGCTATTATTTGCATCACAAAGGTACGCAGATGCCAAACTCACGACGCATGCTTACGAAATCCTGCCGTGCCAGTAAGCTGACACTCGGAAAGGGTTCCATGTCTTCCTTGCTGATACGACGTAATTAACCCATGCGCATGCATATAGGGTGTAAGGAAAATATAAGCACCGATGCATGTTACACATTCTTGTCGATGTGTCAGATGCAAGTGCGACAACCAACCAACAACGGCTTTGCTAACCCCAAGACTGTCCTTGAGCGCGTCTGCAAGATGGACACGTAGCGCCTATCGCGATTTCAAATATGATCTGTTGCAAGGTCCAGCATCCGATGACAGAAGTCGCATGAAAGCCTCTATCGTCTCGGAGGCCTGTGTAACTTGCCCTTTCTGGCTCGGCTATTGCAACACTTCTGTTGCCATACTTACGGACACGGAGCATGCATAATTCATTTGTGAACATTGATGTGCCCAATCATTTGTTACCGAAATTCGACGTTTTGCGCCTGCGGTTAAGCTGGCTACTGCAGATTGTGGAACTCCTTTTACAGACTCGCCCTTGTGAATTATACTAAAGCACGGATGTCCATTTTCGCGATAGCATGGGCCATGCGATGAGGGCTGTGCTTGTGTCGTGATGAGTTCGCAGGGCCCCTCTAGATCGTCATGACACTAAGTGAGCCCCTACCAACAAAGCCTGTCTCTTTCCACGTCTTGGCTGTCCTTTAGTTTCCAACAAAGTGATAAAATGTCTGACGACGGCTCTATCCAGGGCGAGCAAGAGCCGAACTTGAGTTCTGTAAGCGCGGCTACCTTTCGTAGCCAGATCTCTGTAGCAGTAGCTTTGTATTGACTTCTAGCATAATGTAACTGCCTGCAGCCCGAGGTTGTGACCAAGTACAAGGCGGCGGCGGACATTTGCAACCGTGAGTAGAAATTGTCGGCGCTGGGGGCGTCAGCGAAATTGCTAACCTCGCTCGCTCGATCTACAGGCGCCATCCAGGCGGTGATTGAAGGCTGCAAGGACGGTGCCAAAATTGTGGACCTTTGCCGCACTGGCGACAACTTTATCAACAAGTAGGGGCCGCCTCTCGGTCCGAAAGCTTGCTGCACACACCGCGACACTGTTATTGACGCGTCAATTTGTCATTTTCAGGGAATGTGGCAACATTTACAAGGGGAAGCAAATTGAGAAGGGTGTGGCCTTCCCGACTTGCGTCTCTGTCAACAGGTGGGTTCATACAGCTGTCGCGTCGGAGGCCCGTCGGGCTGCCAAAAAATGTTCTGATTGCCGTATCGAATGGCTGCCCTGGTACATCGGAAGTCCCCTTGCCTATTTTATCGCGTCGTGGCTGGGGCCTAACGCATGCACCTTTGTCTCGCGCAGCGTCGTGGGCCACTTCTCGCCAAACGCGGATGACAGCGCGGCGTTGAAGGCTGGAGATGTCGTTAAGATGTAAGTTTTGGGAGTCGCACGTTCAGCTCCCGTGGACGGGTTCCCGGCTGTGTCGGCGCGCCGCTGCTCGTAAGCTCTCATCGCGCCACATCCGTGATGTCCTCGGCCGAACACCACCCAACCCGTTTCCCCTGGCTACTGCAATGTCCCACCGCAAATGTCATCGCAGCGATATGGGTTGCCACATCGATGGCTTCATCGCCACCCAGGCCGCCACGGTGGTGGTCCAAGCGGGCGCAGAGCCCATCACCGGCCGCGCCGCGGACGTCATCGCGGCTGCGCGCACGGCCTTTGACGCCGCCGTGCGCTTGATACGCCCGGGCAAGCGCATCTCGGACGTCGCCGGACCGCTGCAAAAGATTGCGGAGGCGTACGGCTGCAATATGGTTGAGGGCGTCATGTCGCACGAGATGAAGCAGTTCGTCATTGACGGGAGCAAGTGCATCCTCAACAAGCCCACCCCCGACCAGAAGGTGGAGGACGCGGAATTTGAGGAGAACGAGGTGTTTGCGATCGACATCGTGGTCAGCACAGGAGAGGGCAAGCCACGAGTAAGTCGTCCTGTACCGCGGCTGCAGTTCGATTGCGGGTTTGCGGTTGCCGCGGAGGGGAGGGTTTGGGGAGGGAGGGGGTCGCGGGCGCGTTTAGATTTCGGCAGGAATGCTGCTGTTGCTGCTGTTCCCTGAGACACATTGGCCACATCGAGTGCACTGGTGACCCACGGGCCATCTCGGGGCTCCCAATGGGAAGGGCTTCGGTGGGACTGGACCCGGTGCGCATCGGAGAGGCCAACTGCGGGGCCAGGGAACTTCCCGTCCAGTGGGTCTGGCAGGTTTTACGCTGCCAAGTATTAAGTCGAGGGCCAACGGTTGGTCGATTGAACGAGGTTGGGATGGCAGCAAGCGGTTGGGAGGCTTCCTGCGAAGAGGCAACGAGTCCAGGGCACGGCGTGCCGCGGCACAAACTGCCCGGCGGGGGCTGGGTGGGAGCCCCCCGCAAGCACGCTCTTGGGTCTGCGAAGAAATATTTTGCATGGACTTGGTGGTGTGGAGTTCACCACTGGTCATTGGAGCTCCCCCTTTGATGGCCACCGTGGGACGAGCAAAGCGGACAGCAGCTCACATGTACATCTGTACAGCAGTACGGCTGTACGAATAATGCAATGCAGCCGGAGCCCAGGCGATGATTTGTGAACGCGGGGTGCATGTGGGTGGCCGGGGTATGGGATTGGGGAGCCTAAGGAGGGTTTCGACTGCAGCCCCATCCGGGGGTCCGTAGCTGCCTAGCTGAGCGTAGGTTTGGGTGTTTGCAAAACGTCGTGCCCTGAGGGCCCGCCGTCGACCGTTCTTCCTCTTGAGAGATGTGAGGACCTGGGGGACAGGCAGGCATACGAGTAAACATTTCACCGTCTTGGGCAGCGGAGCGATGTGTGCCGCATCTGACCGGCGTCTCAATGGCTTGGGCGGTTTCTTGGTGTTACGGGTTAGTGTGTGAGCAACTACGGGTTGCACGCAGGGTTTCCATCATGTAGTAGTAGAGGGAAAGTGCGCAAACGATTCCTCCCGTGGCGGTGCGCGGGCCGGCGATGCTTCAACTCGTGTCGTAAATTCGTATCGGCATGTGGTAATTCGTATGAAGGGGATTCGTTTGATGTTGCGCGGCCGGGGCCCCTGTGTTTGCCCCCCTAGGTCATCTAGGGGGGCAACGGGGGGACGCCTGCTGCAACGGGAGGAGGAAGAAGAACGTCAGAGGGGACTCAAGCCTGTGGGGGGCATACAGATTGCAGCTAACGACGCGTCAGTTGGTACGGGAATCCAGACAGGTGACGACGTTGGCCCTCCGTTCCCGGCATGTCTCTGTCAACCGGACAAAAAATTTATTACACTTGAGTTATCGACATGTTCATGGTTAGCACTGCGTGGTTGTCCCTCGGCGTTCATCCTCGGCATATGCCTACAGCCCCGCTCACCACCCAGCTGCTCCTGTATCGTATCTTGTGCTGAGACCTATCCCCTCCCCCTCCCTCACCGCCCACCCACCGCCCATCCCCCTGCCAGGTCCTCGACGAGAAGGAGACGACGGTCTACAAGCGCGCGCTGGAGGTGGCCTACCAGCTTAAGATGCAGGCCAGCCGCGCCGTCTTTTCGCTGGTCAACGCCAACTTCGCCACCATGCCCTTCACGCTGCGCGCGCTGATGGACGAGGGCGCCAAGTCGGAGAAGACGGAGCTCAAAGTGGGCCAGCTGAAGCTGGGGCTGGTGGAGTGCCTAAACCACGGCCTGCTGCACCCCTACCCGGTGCTCCACGAAAAGCCGGGCGAGCTGGTGGCGCAGATCAAGGGCACGGTGCTCCTGATGCCGAACGGCTCCAGCATCGTGACCTCGGCGCCCCGCCAGCCGGTGACGAGCGAGAAGAAGGTGGAGGACAGTGAGATTCTGGAGCTGCTGGCCACGCCGGTCAGCGCGAAGAGCGCCAAGAAGAAGAAGAACAAGGTGGGTGCAGGGCCGATGGGAGGCACGTCGCCGGGGGGGGGGGAAATGGGGGACGGAGCTGCGACGTATGTGTGTGTGTCAATCTGTCTGTCTGTTTTTACGTCTGGTGTGTTGCATACAATACATATCTGATCGGGCGTGACGATGTGTGTTGGTCAGGGGTTATTGAGCGACGAAACCCGCCCGACCCAAATCGCGTGGTGTGTGTATGTATGTATGAAACTGATTACCTCTCCGTCCGCCCGGCCGTCCCTGCGTTGGGCCCCGCAGGACAAGGCAGCGGCTGCTGCGCCCGCGGCCGCCGATGCATAAGCGTCCACTCGGCGCTGCTGTGCTGGACCTGGAACGCAGAAGCAGAGGGGCCCTGATGGCTTTTGGCTGCGTGAGCAGGAGGGCGGGTCTGCGCAGGCGACGACAGCCGCCGCTGAGGGCCGCCGCTGCGGTCGTTTTGACGGGATACCCCGCGCCTCGCTATCACGGGGAGGGACCATCGGCTGATCCTCTCTTTCTGTCTCGCAGTCAAAGCCGTCGGTTAGGGAAGTCTGTTAGTAGGAAAGGCGACGTGGGGACGGTCGTCGTGGGGCACTCATCACAGCTGCGGCGGTTTCACACCGCGGCCTCACGGCTTGGAAGTCTGACGCCCGCGGGCGGCTGTGCCCTCGGGGTTGCGTAGTCGGGTGAAGTCGGTGATTGCAGGGCGGAGCTGCCGGAGGAGCTGCTTTAAGCCGTGAAGTATGATCAACGGCGGAACCCCGGCCGCTGGGGAGTTTGCCATATCCGGGGGGAGCTGTGTGATGCGGCGGAAGATGTGCGCCTGGTCGGTTGTTGTTGTGTCGTAGTTGGTGAAGGAGGTGGTGGTCGGCAGCGAACTGCTTGCGGGGCGATGTCCGCCCGGTTGTTCCTTGTCGGCGCTGTCCCGCGCCGCGCTGCCTTGCACCCTTTTCCT
The DNA here is from genome assembly GCA_003117195.1 of Eudorina sp. 2006-703-Eu-15. Taxonomy (NCBI): domain Eukaryota; kingdom Viridiplantae; phylum Chlorophyta; class Chlorophyceae; order Chlamydomonadales; family Volvocaceae; genus Eudorina; species Eudorina sp. 2006-703-Eu-15. Next base: position 38,630 of record BDSI01000195.1, read on the forward strand.
TCGCCCGAACTCGGGACTGGGGACGGCGGGGGGGAGGGGGGCCTGGCCACGGGTGACTGACAGGCCGAGGGACGCAGCCAGGCCGGCAACCCATTACACCTGTCGTGGCTGTGCCCCTGCGCCGGGAGGGAGGGAGGGGTGCGTCGCCATCGCGGTGCCGTACGGTTGGCCGCGTCCGTCGATGGCGGGGTCGCGGTGGCGGGGACGTCGTTCTGCCCCAAGGACGCGAGTCTCTTGATGTGGCTTTCGACTGTTGTGTGCGGTGTCTAAGTGTGTCGGTCGGTCATGCGGCCGGTGTTATATCTGTGTGTATATCCGTGTGTTGCTTGAGGTGGTCAGGTTGACGCCGGGAGGCAGGCAGCTGAGGCTCAGACGCCTAGATGACGGGCCATTTTGTCAATGGGGTGGTTTTTCGGCCTCTGCAGGGACGTCCCCGCCCCCTTACCCCGCAGGAGCGCAGCAGCCGGCGCCTGTCGGCCCCTTCTCGCGGTACCACCGACAGCTCTAGGGTTTGGGACACGGCACGTTCTGGGCGTGGATCATCCCCGTGTCGTTCGGTGATCGTGCTGCTAGTGCTATACTATGTGGCCCCTTTGGCAGGGCCTCCTCATGACAGCGGAACGGAACCGCACAGCGCGGTGTACGGCACGACAGGCCGTAAGGCTGTGAGGCGCCACGTTGATGGGGAGTTCCCGGGCGGGCTGTGCGGACCGTTTGGTTGGTGCTGCAAGCAATGGCGACATGTGGTAGTAGCCGCCCCACTGGAGGCGGCCTTGATCCATCCATCCGGCGAGGTGCCCGGGACCGTTGTCTCTGATCTATCTCGCGGCGGGGCGGGGCAGGTTACCACCCGTTACGGCTTTCACTAGAACGAACAATATGTGTAAGCGAACGCGACCCGTCCAATCGGGGATGACGGCGCTGAGGGGTTTGCGATGGCTGGTCTGCCAGTTTTGGGAGTCCGTGTCTGTCAAAAGAGATACAACACGCTGCGGCGGGGCGACCGCGATGCCGCCATGTGCAACGAACAACAGGCTAGGTCCCGTCAGCGATAGGCGTCCACCCCTTCGGTCGCCCCCTTCCAAGAGGTCAGGCCTCGCCACACTGGCCGTACCTGCAGTCAGGCCCTGTCGGAAGGGACGCAGACACGCCTTGGCCAGCAGGACCGTGTGAGTGGTGTGAGACGGGGCGATCCAACCGCTGGGAGCGCGCAGGTGCAGCTTCAACAGGTGTGCGGCCTACGTCAGCGCGTCGACGGCGTGCGCGCCTCCGCCGTTGCTAGCTCCATGGCCTCTCGTGCGATCGTGTCTGTGAATAAGGCTTTGCGCCCTTCCTCGGACCCCTGACCCCGGGACCGGTTCATGGCGCATACCGCATCGCGACATTGGGGCCCACGTGGTGTGCTCGTCCTGCCTTTGTTCGTAGGACTCGGCGGTCGGCGCTCCAACGCTTAGCACTTGGCGTTCGATGGGTCCCGCAAAGGACCGAAGTGATGATGGTTTGCTTCTTGCTTGGGAGCCATGGTAGATTGGTAGTGTGTTAGCAGCGGGTGGGTGTGGGGGCGCTTCGGGCGTATTGCTGAACGAAATTCTGAGTCCGAAAGCTGTTCGCGAACATCCGGATCCACGTGGATGGCCATCCGGTGTCTACATGCGACAATGGTCGGTTGCCGACGGGGAAGCTCGCACACGTGTAGGTGTGAGGTGGCACGAGATCACGTGGCAGGTGGGCTGCTGTAGAGCCTTCTCACCGCTTTCCTCGGCATTTCTGACATGTCCTTTGGGCAACGAGTGCGGCACGGCGTCCAAGACTGCCAGCTGCGTTGGGTCGACACGGCTGATGCAGCTGCGTGGATCCGTGGCTGAGGGCTGCGGGGGCTGAGGGCAGCTCGGGCCAAGTGAAGCGCGTTGATTGCGATGCGAATGACGCAGCAGCTCACCGAAGATTCCTAGTAGCCACGGCTGGCACCACGGAACCGCGTTTTGGTGGACCGACGCGGAGTTACAGGCGCACAGCTTCCAACACGCCATGGCCTTTCCGGTTTTGACAACAAGTACACAACTCGCAACACGGAGTCATCCAGAAATCAAAACTTCAACATCATTATCTTAAACGTACTGAGCATATCCCCGCAGGCCTCATCTGCCATCCCGCGCGCCGAATTCAACACTATATTCTTCCCCTTGACCCTGACCTGCCTGCGCGGGACATCGGCCAGGGACGTGACCACAAGCTTGGCAGGACCAAAGCCCTTGCAGGAAGGGCCGCCTGCCGACCCCGCCTGCCGACAACACCGGCCTACCTACAGAAACGTGGCGCCCAAGCAAAGATCCAGCCGGCAGCACGAAAATGGAATATATCCCAATCGCCCCCTGCGCCGCCTGCCTTCCGTCCATACAACGGTGCGCGCTGACATGGCCACGCACGGAATGACACGGCAACGCACTGTTGCGGCATTGAGAAACCTGCATGGCACGACAAAGCGCATCATTTTTTTGCGCCCGCCCTGCCGCCGCCGCGGCCTCCGCCGCGACCCCCTCCCTTGCCACCTGTCGCCTTGGCGGCCCCACCCCGGCCGCCCCCGGCGGCGCCTTTTTTCCCCTTGGCCGCCTTGCCGTCGTCTTGGAGCTGCACCACCAGGCCGTCCTTCGCGAGGCGCCGCGCGAGGGTCGCCGGGTCGACGTCCTCCTCCTCCTCCTGCTCGCCCTTCTGCGCTACTTTCGCCTCCTGCAGCGTTCCGGTGAAATGGTTGGTGAGCACAAGTTCGATGACCTGCCTGCCATTCCGCCCGCCTAACAAACCTGTCCCAGCAGCAGCAAGGGCTCCGACTGCCACCGCACCCGCCCACCTGCTCCGCGTCCGCCCCGTCACCGCCCAGCAGGCCGTCGACGTCGTCCTCGTCATCCGCTGCCGCCTTCTTGCCCTTGGCCTTGCCCTTGCCCGCCCCGCGGCCGAGCTTGACCTCTTCCACTTGTGCCAAGCAGCGGGCCGCGGGCGCCGTCGAATTCAGGCTCCTGCGCATTGGACCGACCCCGCAATACCCCCCAGGTTCGTTTCTGGATTTGGCTTCTTTTGCAATGTACCCCCAGATACCCCGAGATACGTCTCCACTGGAACAAGCAGGGGCCACTTCTCACTTCTCATTAGTGACGAGCCATATAATGTTACGGGAACACCCGAGACCTCCGCACATTCCATATCACATCTCGACAAGGAGCGGTACCCGTGGCAGGTGCTGGTGCCCCTGGCCCAGCCGAAGCACGCTGGCCGCCCACCTTGTGAACGCCGACTTGACCTTGGTGGGCACGTCCTTGAACGTGTCCTCGGCCCAGGGTGCCTTGCTCTTGAACGAGGTCACGTCCAGGATGTAGTCAAACTGCTCCCTGCGGGCAGAGATTGCAGTCAGCGATGTGGGGCAATAAACAACCTCACTGGCAGCGCATCAGCATACAGCGGGCGGGTCATCCATCTCTCCTGGCAGCTAACAACAGTACTCAAAAAATTGACGTCATGTGTCAGGGCGCAGGGCCCTCTGGCTTCATGCCCCATATGCTGGTCAGTCAGCCCTGCTCACACCCTAGAGCTACCCCGCACCTGTCGATGCAGTAGCCGTGCATGAGTTCCACCACGGAGGCGACCGCCGCCTCCTGCTCCCGCACCAGCGGCCGCACCAGCAGGTGGCGCAGCGCGGACGCGTACTCGAGCCGCACGGCGCTGCGCGACGAGGAGATGCGGCCCGAGGCGGCCATGGTCGTCGACAGCTCGCCCAGCAGGCGTCGCTGCTTGTTGCCGCTCGAGTAGTTCCCGAGCCAGGCGGTGAACCTGTTGGGGACGGCGCCGTGGGAGGGGGGTCAGGGTTGAGCCAGCGGTGACGTAAGCGGCCAAGCTTGCACGGCGCCCGATCTGACGGCGCCCGATGTCCATTGACATCCTGACATCCCTTGACGTCGGCTGCCGAGGTTTTCTACGGGGTCTGACACGGACCGACGCGTGACCGACTCAAATGTCAGACACGGCGGCACATGCCTATGAAGGCTACGCACGGCACATGCCTATGAAGGCTACGCACGGCGCCCCCACCTGCGCACCTATTCTCCTTCAGCCAGACTGCCCTCAATAGGTTTGCAGCCCGCATGCCGCGGGCTCCGCATCGAACATGCCATATGCCAACCGATCTGCACGTGCACTGCAGTCGCCGTGGTAGCGCTGGGACTCGGTCCCCTTCCTCAAGGTGTCCTGTTCTACCCTACCTGGGGAAGTTCATCTCGGTCGGGTAGAGGCCGAAGATCTCCCGGGGCCCGCGCATGTACGCGGCGGGCAGCAGGCAGCTCATGACCCCCGCGAACGGCATCAGGCCCCAGTTCTGGGTGCGGCGCAGCGTGTTGTTCACCACGTCGCCGAACGAGATGGAGTCCGAGGCCTTGGCGATGGCGCGGAGGCGCGCGCCCGCGTCCGCTGGGGATGGGGAGCGGCCATGACACGACACGGCGCATTGTCAGATCTGTTGAACGTAGGTCAGATTGGATACAGCCCAGCAGCTGCGGCCTGCGAGTCACCAATACTGCGACGACGACAAGGGGGCGGACTTCCATCATCCGCGCGCTGCCTGCACGACAGGACATGCTTGGCAGCGTGCGCTGCAGCCAGCCACGCGCCCACCCACGTGCAATGGTCGGCCGGTGGTTGAGGTAGTTCTCCTGCACCAGCAGCGGCACCAGGTCCATGTCCGCAAACACCAGCTCCATGCGGTCGCTCATCGACAGGAGCGCGCAGGACGGCTCCAGCAGCCGCCTGGCGCACTCAAAGGGGCTCATGTCCGTGTCCTTGCTGGCGCCCATCTTGCCGCGCACCTGCGCCCGTCAGCAACATGCCCGTCCAATTCGCAGGTAGGAATAGGGTTGGTAAGTAATGTTGGTCCCTGGTTCGGGTCCCTGGTTTGGGCCGGGCGGGTCTCTTCTTTAAATACGCCCGTCCAACACGACACCCCCGCCCGAGGTAAGCACGCACGGCTCTCTGGCGCGCTCATGCTCGGGGATGTCCCTCTCCAAAGGCAGACGCAGACGCGATGGAGGCGCTGCGGTCACCCGGCAAATGTACGTTCGCGATACCTAGGCCGCAAGCCGCGAGAGACCCGCAGAGAACGCTGCTTACTGAACCCCTCAGGAGGTGGGCCAACCCGCCGGACGCATACCTCATCGTACGTGAGGGCCCGCGCCCGCAGCCGGACCATCTGCAGCTGCCCCAGGATCAGGCGCAGGTCGCCTCCCGCGCCGGAAACCAGAGCCTCCATCGTCGCCTTCAGCGCACGGGGCGGTGGAGAAAACGCTTCACGTGCTTCACGGTCTCTCACATGCGAATGCCACCACCCACGCCACTCATACCGCCACACCGAACGCCCTCATCGAGAGCCAAGATCAACACGACACGGTGCTGCCTTGTATGACCGCAGCATGGAGTACATGGACCTGTTGCGCTAACAAGCCGCGCCCTGGATCGCACCCCGTCTGATCTGCACCCAGGCCTTGCTGAGTGAGACCCACCACGCACCTGGTTGACCTGCAGGCCCTCCTTCTGGCAGATCTCGCTCATGCGCTTCGAGATCTGCTGCGCCGTGGGCTTGCGGAACTCGAGCTCCATGCAGTGGTTGCGCAGGGAGCGCAGCTTCTGGTTGTACTTGTCGTTGCAGATGCAGATGATCGGGATCTTGGAGCGCTTGATGGTGTCGATCAGGTCCTGGATGCCGCCGCGGTCACCGCCTGCGGGAGGGGGGGGGACGGACAGTTGGGCAGTGATGAGAGATCCAGCGCGTCAAAGAGGGCATCAAGAGGGTTCGCCCCCATTCTGCCACAAGAGCACTGCTGCGAGACCAGGCCAGGGGAACGCGGGGGCAGGCAGGTGCGTGTAGGCGGACAGGCACGGGCAAGGCCACAACGGCCAACAACTGACACCTTTGTAAATTGGGTTGCCCTGACATGTTCCGTTCAAGTTTCCTCGCGTGTGCCCAGCGATCAGGCAGCCAACCGCAGCGGAGGTAAGTCGGATGGAGACACCTGTACTCCCGTGACAGGAGGCCCAGGAGGACCGACTGTCTCGGAACCCGAACACTCCATGCATGATAGAACCATGCGCATACTCCGTTCATGGAGACGGTGCGCACTTCAATACCCATATTCTCAACTGCAACGCTGCGCAATGGAGCGCTGTAACACTCGCATCAGTAAACCTCCACCATCGCTACACGGCTCGGCACCACACGGGACGGATCGCGTCGCGCACTCCCTCCCTCCGTCCTACCCGACATGCCGTCCACCTCGTCCATGATGAGCAGCTGCTTGCGCGGTCCCCCGCTGTGCGAGCCCATCCCCGGCAGGGTCGTGTTCGACACCATCTCCTTGATGACGTTCGACTGCTTGCCCGCGATGCCGTCCGACACCTTGCTGCTCTTGTTGCGGGTGTCACTGGCGTTCATCTCGACCACCTCGAACCTGGCGGAGGGCGGCGAATGCGCCGTGCCGCCCACGGCATGTTTGTTGGAGGGCTCTAAACCGCTAGACAACCATCCTCCCGCTGGCAAGAATGGCCCACAGCCTATTCGTAACCCCTAATCATCACCCGGTGTAACCTCTCACGTCTTGGAGATACCCGGGCGGCCGTTCAGCCGGAGAGATCCGCATCAGCAGAGAATCCCCAGCTCTCACCCTGTCTCCCGCGCAATGATGTGCGCGGCGCTCGTCTTGCCAATGCCTGGCGGGCCGCTGAGCAGCGCCGCCTTTTTGGACATGTCTTTGGGCTTGGAGCCGCCGCCCTTCGCAGATGGCGCGGCGCCGCCCCTCAGGTGGACCTGCCGCGCCACCCAATCGCAACGCGGCCGACGCGGATCGCACACAGGGGAAGAGTACGGGATCACGTGAATGTGGACATCCAACCAAAGACATGTTCTGAACCAAGACCGCGGCTTGAACTTTACGACGCAACCTGCCGCCCTGGTCCTCTAAAGGGGGCTAAGTCCCGGCACGGCCGTTGCCATTCCCACCCCCGTTGGTGCTGGTATTTACAAAGCCGCTGTCAGCCTTCGCAGACCACGGCACGACACACCTGCTCCCAGCACTCCAGCCACTGCTTCAAATTCGCCACCAAGGTGTTGTTCCCAACCAGCTCAGCGCTATTCCGCGGCTTGTACTTGTCCACCCATAGCTGGTTCAGCGAGCCGCCCCCGCCGCCGCCGGCAGCGACGGCCTTGCTCGGCCCCGGAGCCGAGGGTCCTGCGGGCAGCGCCGGCTGGCGCGCGCCGCTCGGCGCTGCGGCGGACGCGCCGAAGAAGTTGGACGAGGGAATTTTCGCGGGCCCGCCCGCTGGCGCCGCAGTGGCCGCAGGTGCAGCCGAGGGTTGCTCCGCTGGCGCGAAGGGCTGACTAGCACGGAGCAGAGAGAACAGGCCGTCCTCGTCAATAAGCTTGGTCTTGTGTTGCTTGGCCTGTGTAAGGGGTACAGGTAACGCGCGCGTCGGCGCATGTTGATCCATGTGCTCAACCATGTCGGCACATCAGATGTTCCAGCAACGTTCAATTCAGCTCAGGAGCTCAGGACCACAGGAAAGCCGCGGTCGCCAGTGCTTGCTGCCATCCTGCTGATAGCCCCTGTCCCAGGCCAGGCCGCCGTCCCCGCCTCCAAATCCCATCGCCTCACCGTTCGATACTTGCTCCGGCCACAGTTATGCCCGGCGACCAGGAACGATGTCTTGCCGGACACGTTCTGAGTGACCTTGCCTCCATGCCGTTTGATGAGGTCCTCGGCTTCGGGCCGCATCAAGCTGTCCAGGACGCCAGTGATCACGAAGGTGCGTCCCGTCAGACAGTCCGGGTGGCCGCGCGGAGCCTCCTGCGCACGGCCGGGCGCAACGGGCAAGTCGGCAGCCTGCTATCGCGCATCCGCATCCTGGACATTGCGACTTGGGGTCAGCGACGCGATGGCAGGGCTAAGACACGGCATCCCATCGGGCACGCGATCGCGGCTGCGTGTCGGACCGACTAACGATGAAGCCAGCTGCCACTGGTTGGGGACCAGAGATCCGGAAGGAACCTTCCTTCCCGCCCTTGCGGCAGTCAGAGCAGCTTGTCTTCGCCCGCCTATTCGTTACACCCCACCTTGTTACGATAGTTGGGTGGCTCAACGCTGTCGTTGCCCGCCGCCTCTCCGCCCTCCGGCATGAGACTGAAGTTCACGAGCTCCTCCGCAGGCAGCGCCTCCACCGCCTTGCTGACCGCCGCAACGGCCGCTTCCGCTTTGGGGTCCAGGCTGAAGGCCGCCGGCTTCTTCGAGGCGGCGGCCTTGCGCCCCCCCGCACCCGCGGCAGCGCCATCGCCCGCGCCTACGCCGCTGGTGCGCGCTGCCTTCGAGGCTTCCGGCTGAGTTTTGACTGCCTTAGGCTCCGCCTTGACAGCAGCCACCTAGGATGGGTGGTGAGCGTTGACGCGATAGCGCGACTGACAGACCGAGAGCGGCCTCAGTTGGCCATTCGCAACATTGCACCACCGGGCTTTTCGTGAGGCCGTGCGAGGGAGTATTTGACAGCTTTTTCGAAGTCAACCATCCCTTAATCCCTTCAGCCCGTCCGGCCAACGCATTGCAATAGACTGTGCCTCCAACCATCATACAGCGGAGTCAAAACTGCACGCCCATGCAGCGTCTGAACGTTGTCGTCCTTGTCGCAAGCACCTGTAGGGGTTGGCGCATGTCATGTCGAGCATCGACGCAAGGCTACGAAGAGAAGTACCTTGGGCGTGGAAGCGGCCGGTTTGGCAGCAGGCGATGGACGGGCGTGCTTAGTACCCGCCAGCTTAGCCGGCTTGGCTGCCCCCCGCTTCCGCTTGCCCGCAGCCCCCTCGTCCTCGCTCTCCATGACGACATCCTCGCTGCCGTCGCTCTCCTCGTCCTCAAGGCCCTGCACGAAGCCGCCCGACCACAGCACCCGAGACATGCTCTGACGCACTGTCCATGTGCACTGATCGGCACTGAAGGCAGTCCTAACTCCAGCAGGAAGACATCAGGCTAGTACGTGAACTCCAACGGCGCAGACGCATGACAGCATCGCTGGCCATCCTAGACGTCATCAAGCATGGCACGTTGACTTCTTAAGGAGCCCGAGGCATCGCGGCCGAGGCTTACACTGAGGTCCTCGTCATCAGAGGATGAGTCGTCGACGACGACGGGTTCATCGTCGTCGTCGTCATCAGTGATGACCCGGCGGCGCTTGGGAGGGGGGGCCCGGTCAGCTCGGCGAGCTGCGGCGCCGGGAGCTGCCGTAGCTTCGGCGTCGCCTCCTTTTTTGACGGGTTTGGACGCAGGCGATGGCCTATCCAGGGCAAGGCCAGCGCACCGAGAGCGCTCGCTTAAACAGAGGTGCTTGGCAGAGACATTCCCGTAATGAACTGTCCAGGGTTGCTTGCCAGGCGGCTGCGTTGTAAGACGAGTGTCAGGAAACCTCTGAAGTACGCAAACGCGTCAGGGTAATCATGCGCATGCTATTGCCAGGCAAACATGTCAGAGCACCTGAACCAAGAACACCAGAATGATCCTCGCGGAAGGGTGTGGCACGGGAACTGGGACACGGAGGTCTCCAAGGCAACAAGACAACTCGGGGACCTACGCGAACCCCCCTCTACGGACTGAAACGCATGGCGCGAAGTCCTTGGTGCTGAGGATAAGAGCTAACGATAACTGGACCGGCTGGACCGCCCGGGTGGGGGCAAGGTTTTTCACACAGACGCCACATCATCCAATACCTCTACACAACCCATGGCCATCAACCCATCTGCATACTTACCCCTTCCCCTCTTTGCGGGTTGGAGGCTGGTGCATAACGACGACGTCCTCGTGACATACTTTGGCGACGGCAGGGGACGGCTTGGCTGCAACAACAAACACACCAAGCGTAGTCGATACGAACAAAAGTTCAAGAGTGGCTGAATGTTTGTGCTGCCTAATTGTGACTGACTTTCGTGTTCACCACCACCGGGTTTCCTGAAAAAGCTCCGAATATCCTTTGCCGGAGCTTTAGAAGGTGTCTTTTGCTCCGTTTTCCCCTGGACAGGCAAACAAAGGACTTCACCTTGCTGCCAAGGACATCCAGTGCTTGAGTTGCTCTCACCATGTCAAGTTCACCGATCGAATGCTTCCCCTCCCAAGATGATCCTATTAACAATCCTCAAAGGCCATGAGCCAGCGCTTCCCTTCAGGGTGTTATGAAAATCCGCGAATTTGGCGGGAGGTCTTGTCAGCAACCACTATAGTCACACAAACCTTGTGAGTGGTAGTGACCGCGCAAAGTGGCTAACTAAGATGATATGCCACCTATCCTATGGCGTGGCGTTTGCGACTTCGTCCCATCGTGCGGTTGTACTGCATCTGAAGCGCAGCACGCACAGCAGCTCAGGATGCGGAACGTTTCTTTTGCGCCTGCCAAAACAGATTAGGCAAACTGTATCATACTTTAAAAATGTGTAACCCTATAGAAACGCTTATGTACCGGTCGATGTTGTGACAGTGGCCTACATAGGTATAATTGCGTTGTGGCACGAACGGTACACCACTGGAGGATTACATAGCAGACAATGGATAAATTTCCGGCTAGTCCTGGAAGGCTAGGAGCTGGCGGAGATCTCAAGCCTACAGACTTGCTCCGGAAGAAGGCGTTGGGCGTGCATGCATCTGGAGCACCGCCGCCCCTGGCCCCACCTGCTTCTGTTGGCCTCGGGACCCTTGGCGAGGATGACGAAAACATGGGCACTGTTCCGCAGTCGTCTCATGAAGTCGTACGACCGGGCGCGTTCGCGTTGCCCAAGCCACGGGCCCCCGTTTCCCTCGGGCAATGGGAAGCTTACTGGGACAAGAGGGTGCAGGTGGAGTTGCCAAGCAGGTGTGAGGTCCTGAGGCATGGGGGAAACCATGTTGAGGCCGTCTGAGGTAGGGCGTTGCACTGTAACATCGCTTGTGGCCATCTGCAATCGCTTTGCTGGACGCTGGTCTCTGGACTATTAATGCTAGAGCCGCGTATGTGCGGAGGGTCGGGGTGAAGGGCGGAGGCTGTTCGCGAGACATTACCTGCGAGTAGTGTGGAGCCATCGAGTTGGTGCATGCTCAACAGCGGCACTGCACGCGCGCTCGCAGAGGGACGCTGATGACTCAGGCTCACGCGTCTCCCCGCAGAGCACTGCGGTTACCGCACTGCGGTTGCCGCACTGATTGCATGCCGAAGCAGATTACGCGTAGGGCATGCACGACGTGCATTTTCTGTCTGTGGAGATAACTGCTTGCGGATACTGCGTAGGACGGACTATGCTGCGCGCCTCCCAAGCGGGCAACTCTTCTCCCTGCGTTGGGCAGGTGTTTGGGCCCGCAACGCAGACTGGGCTTGAACCCTGTTCGCGTCGCGTCATGCTGTGTCGTGCTGTGTCGTGCTGACGCGCCAGGGGCGGCACCTTCAACGTGTATGTGGCGGGCAGCGAGGGCCCCATCGTGATGTGCGTGCATGGAGGTGGCTACAGCGGCCTGACCTGGTCCCTGGTGGCGAAACGACTCAAGGACAAGTGGGTCACACAGCGCGGAGGCACACACACGTACACCGGTCTGGGTCGAGCGGAGGGCGGGCTCCTTCGCCACATACACATACACATACGTCTGAATTTCTTTTTACACATACACATACACACACCTGGGCGGGCGGGCGGGCGGGCGGGTTGCAATTCTAAATACACATACACATATACACACACCTGTCTTCGGGAACCCACTGCCTGTCTTTTTACACGCACACCCCTGTTTACGGGCAGGGGCAGGGGCCGGGGCAGCTGTGGGGCATACGGACATTGGGGGGCTTTCCTATGCCCCTCACATGTCACGCCCTCCTGCCCAGCCCACCCAACAACGCACACACCGATGTGGGTGTCATCGCCAAGCACCCACACACGCTTTACGGGCGGGGCTGATCCCCGACTCCTGCCTTGCCTCTGACATGCACGCACCCACACACTGATGCTGGTTTGGGTCGGGCGGGTTTCTTCGCTAAGCACACTGATACTTGCGGTCGAAGCCGGCAGGATTGTGAAGTGCGCCGTGATGGGCTCTCTCTGCGGTCCTCCACGTGTCGTACAAACTGCAGTGTTTCCCGGGGGCCATAACACACACGGCACGACGTGGCATGTGTGATGCGCACGCCCTGACCAACGCTTTGGAATATCAACATGCAAACACCGCAGCGGTACCTGCGCCCCTCCTGTCCGTGCAGCTGGCTAGGGGCGTTGTCGGGGCCGGCAAGCGATGGAGCGGCACCCCGGGGCGTCATGTTGCCGCTCTCTCACCCCTCTCTCTCACCCGTTGCATTTCTCTCCGTCGCCGCGCTGCAATTGTACTTGTGCACGGGGGACTGAGGCAGCCGCCCCGTTGGCTGGATCCATGCCATGGCTCCGCAGGTACCGAGTGGTGGCGCCGGACATGCGTGGCCACGGGCTGACCACCACTGACAACGATACCGACTTCTCGAAGGAGGTGCGGTGTGTGGGTCACCACCGTACCACAGGGCGCCGTGGGGTAGGGTGTGGTGGAGCGACGAGGACAGCAGCATCACGCGAGGATGGGGGGCAATGCAGTACGCACGCAGTACACGTCTCGATGAATGTGCATGGTAGTCAAGGCTGCGCGGAGGCTGTTGGGCCACGTAGGTGTCCCGTTAGGGCATCACGACGTCAGCATGCGGTGGGAGGATTCACTTACGGACATACACGTTGCTGGCCGTACATGGCCACCTTTGCCGCTTCCACCGTCCCGTCGGCAGACCATGTCGGAGGATATCATCGCGGTCTGGGAGCACATGTTCGGCGGCGCCGCCGGGGCCGGCAGCGCCGGCAATGCGCAGCCAGCCGCAACGGCCCAGGAGCCCGGTGGGGCCGCCACACAGTCCGTCGGCACTGCGTCACAACCCGCGGCCCCGACGGCGGCAGCGGCGGCGGCAGCGGCACCCAACGGGCCGCCCGCAGGCATCCTTGTTGGGCACAGCATGGGCGGAGGGCTGGTGGTGTGGGCCGCCGCCGCGAAGCGCATCCGGCGACTCGAGGGCGTGGTCGTCATTGATGTGGTGGAGGGCACGGCGCTGGGTGAGCACGCGGGGGCCTTCCAGCACGCGGGGCCTCTGCATGGGCTCCGTACTCCCATCGCGCTCCGGCCACCAGGCCGGCGGTCTGCCAACCGAATGTGGCCATGGCGAGGACGGAGGTCGCGCCCGGTGTGGGCCTACGCCACGCGTGGTGTCCGCACATCTTGGGGGTACTAGAGTGAAAGCAGCGGGATATGGAGGTACCAGGCCGCGCACTGGTCCTAGCACCCCTCCAGGGAATGCAAACTAGCCGACTGCATGTTTCTCCGTGATTGGGATGTTGATTTGAGGAAAGGAAACCATGCGGGCCTTCCTCCCGGGTGGATGACGTTGCAGCGGCGCTGCCGCACATGATGAACATCCTGGCGGCCAGGCCGGCTTCCTTCGCGTCGCCGGAGGAGGCGGTCGCGTGGGCGGTCCGCAGCGGCATGTCGCGGAACAGGGAGGCCGCGGCGGTGTCCATACCCAGCCAGCTGGTGCGGAAGGGCGACGAGGGCCGGCAGCAGTGGACCTGGCGGACCCCCCTGGAGCTCAGCCGGCCCTACTGGGAGGGCTGGTACACCGGCCTCTCGGAGGCGTTCCTGCAGGTGACGCCGTGGTGTGGGTAGGCAGGCAGGGAGGGCAGGAGGATAAGGCAAGTCGTAAGATGCGATGCTGCAGGGCGTGCAAAGCGGGTGACCATTGAGGAAGGGGGGCCGAAGTGCGTGACATGCACGGGGCCGCTGTGGTGGACGTGGTGGGTTGTGGTGACAAGGACGCGGGGCGCGGGAGCCAAGGGGCCCTGTGTGCTTCGCTGCTTCCGCAGGCAGCTAGCGCTGCTTTTCCAGAACGATTCAGTGGGGTGCAGCGCTGTGTGCTGCGGCTGCTGCTGAAGCACGCCAGTCCTGGACCACCCCTGGTGCGCGGCTCGTCATGGGCGGACGCAGCCCATGGTGAATGATGTGTTTAGCTGTGCCGCTGGTGTTTGCAGCCACCTTTTTGCTGCACCGCATACCTCCTTTCGACACCGCATCATCGCACGCCGTGTGGGCGCGAAGTCCGATCCGCTTCCACACGCCCCCACATGTTTGAGAGACGAACCTGGGAGAGCGGCACACCACAGACGGCGATGACACCGATCCTCAACCCTCCCCCACCCACTTTGCTGCGCCGCAGTTGTCGTGTCCGAAGGCGTTGCTGCTCGCCGGCACGGACCGCCTGGACCGTGCCCTCACCATCGGACAGATGCAGGGCAAGTTCCAGCTCATCCTGATGCCCACGGCGGGGCACGCGATCCACGAGGATGAGCCCGATCGTGCGGCGGAGCACCTACTAGGCTTCCTGCGGCGTTTCCGGGTGGGAGAACCCCCGCTGCAATTCCCGCGCGCGCCAGCAGGAGTGCGACCCGTCCTGCCGGTGGTCGCCGGGCCCGCACTGGGCGGCTCGACGGCCAAGTCGGCGTCGGAAGGGAAGTGATGGTTGGTTGCGACTCTCACGGGGGGAGTAAGAACCAAAAGTCCCGGCTGCTTAAACAGCTATGCGTGGCATGGGTGGCAATGACCCTGTGGCAGACAGGTCATCCAGGCCGTGTGCTGAGCGACCAAACCCGACTTACACAAGGCCGGTTACTGGGTGCATCGCCTGTCGCCGCTCCCCCCCTTCGAGATACGTTTCGCGTTGCATTGCGAATGAATATGCTTGCCGTACGTTTGCAGAGGATGCCCGACCTGCACAAGCGGCGTCCAAACCGAGGGCGTGTGGTGCTTGCATGCATGCGGGCGCGGGGCGGCATGCAGGAAGAAGAGGGGGTGGCGGGCTGGCGGGCTTGATGAGTTTTAGGTTTCAGGGATTGCCTTGGCGGATTAACTCTAATTGGGTTGATCTAGGCGCGTTGTGTTGCAATGCTGGGCGTGGGGCGCCGCTACGAGCAGTCAGGCCAATAAACAGCTCGCGTTCAAGGTTTTGGGTAGTTCCAAACACACCAATGAACAGGCGGCGCCTTTGTCCTTTATGCAGAGGCCCCCGCGGTAGGGAGATAGCATTTCTGCGGATAGCTACATTGCTGGTGGGGTTTCCTCGTGGTTGCTTTCAAAATGGCCGAGGCGATGTCCCGCCCTGCCGGCAGCTAATGCTAATGACGGTAGAACCCGGGGAAGACGTGGGGGCCCCTCAATCGGCGTGCATCATGCATCATCCCCGTTCGTGTGCTGGGACCGTGTGGGACCGTGGCGGTGCACCAGGTGTTGCTGCCTGGAGAACTGTGAATCGCGAGCGTTGACGGAGATGGGCGTTGCGCGCCGGTGTGTGACGGGCCAGGGGTGCAGGTCTCACTGGGGTGTGGGTGTAGGTAACCCACGCAGCTGCACCTGTGGCAGCTCTATCGGCAGTGTGCGCCGCATGTCACCATGGTTGAAGCTGTTACGCTGCCATGCAGTAAAATGACGGGGTGGGGGGGCGGACGAGGCAGTGTATCCCTTCATGTACGGCAGCGTCCCCAGCTACACAGGGTACGGACAAGCGTGTGGCATACCACCCCACGCCCAAAGCGCTTGTGCACACAAGTTCCCGCTTCCCGGGTCTGATGAGGCATGTCGGCGCCTGCCTCAGACTCCCAGTCCAGCCCTACCCGACGCCACGCTGTGCAAGGGCGACAATACACACCGCGTGGCCCATTGCGCACAAAAACTCGGACAGCGCTGGGCTTTGCGCTGCCAGGGGCAGCAGCCCCTGGCCTCGGCCCGGCCCTGCAGCATGCGCACCGCAGCCGCTGAGGGCCGCAACATCATCGTTCGTGGTCAACGGAGACCACCCGGGTTTGCAGCCTCGAGCGGAGACATCCTAGGGGACATGGTTTGCATGAACATGTTTGCGCTCCCGCTGGGGCCCACTTCCAGAGTCAGTCTTCTGGTGAAGGGGGCTTCGGGTTCCCGGTGCTCACGGGCGGTAGAAAAGCAGCTGGCTTAGTTGTTTCGTGTACATTATCAAACGATAATGGCATGCTGTCAAGAGACTCCGCCCTTTCATATAACGGGTCTGGTGCGGTGGCAGGTCCACCAAGTAAGAGGAAGTAGCTTCAGAAATGTCACGAGCGATATCAACGATTGTATCCGCGCACATTGTTAAAGTGCTACAAAGGATGGCAACGGCCTGCAGCGGCTGTATCTGGGTACACGCTCGAGCCACTCAAAGCGTTACGTGATTATGTTAGCATGGCGGCAAGCGTGTGAGCATCGATTTGAGGCATCAGGATATTGTGTGGCGCGTTATGTGCACTCGGCGAATTTGCTTCACAGTCTTGCTTATCATATATCTACAAATAAGTAGTATGGCCTTGTTCATGCGTTGCGGTTGATGCCTCGCGGATTACAATGGCAAAGTTGTGGACTTGCCGTCTAGGGGTGGTTGACAAGGTTGGCAGGAGAAAGCGATTGGGGCAGGGAAGCGGAAAGTCCCGGCGGGAAGTCCCGGCATGAACAAAGGATCATGGGCATACATGTAATAAACAGGGCAAATGTAAACAGTAACAATGCAGAGCTGCGTGAACCTTCCCGCAAGTTCCTGACAGTTGATGCCTTTTCCTAAGATGGTCACATACTTTGTAAGGTTAACCTCGAAACAAAGCCTATATGGAAAGTTACTGAATAATGAAATTCACCCAATCTATAGAAACACGAGTGATTCATGGCCTTCACGTCAAATCCATAATTGCATTTGCGAGAGAATTTATCAAACCATACCATGCGCTGATAATCGCATGGCGACATTCTACATGTGTGAGAGTGCCATGGCGTGATGGCGAGACCTGAACCGAAACATTGCGTACGGTGGTACGGCAAAAGACGACACACTGAAAGGATTTTATATGGGCCAGTCTAAATGTGAATGAATTCGTCACACAACAAAGCATCTAGATTTGAATATACTAAGCTTTTTTACGGCCCCGAATCTGCAATATGGCGTCAACTCTCAACGTTCATGCACCTGAATTTGTGCCTGGAGTGGGGTGGAAGCCCTCCGCCACCAGTCACTTCTACAATTACGGCAACAACAACTACTACTTCAACATGAATCCCGAGCTCGAGGTATGAAGTTGGGGTTGGTGACGTGGAGAATTCGGCATAGTCCTTGCGGGACGTAGCGGGACGTAGCGTTGGTTACCGTGACCTTCACAATTGTCTTGTGTCATGTCCTTGAGAATCGTCACCCAGCTGAACTTAGCCCTGTTCGTGGTCACGCTCAGGAGGCTGTGACCTCGGAAGAGCTAGAGGAGCTCGAAGCCGCTGAAGAGTGGGTCCGAACCATGGCTGAGTTGGATGAAATGGAGCGCGAGCACCTTATTGCCACCGCCCTATCGTAAGTTGTTTGGGGCTAGCGTGCTGAACCCTTGTTTACCTAGGTCGTCACATTGAAGTGAAGGTGCGCAACTTCTCTACCAGAACGCTTCAGTCAATTGGTATAAGATTGTTATGACCAGCTCTGTATGCATATCTCACGCTTATGAGCACACTTCGGTGAGAGACTTGGATATTTTGTGGATCTTGCAGGGAAGCAGAGCCGTCCCAGATCCTGGAGGTGGAAATGCGCGCTTTGGCAGTAGACACCGAGGGGCATGTGGGACACAGCAAGCGCAAGCCGGACACCAAGCGCAAGGGCAAGCGCTGAACGCGACACGTCACCCCCACCGTCGGTCTGGATCTTGCACGGCGCAGTCTACAGTGCTTTGTGCGGGACTGCACGTCGGCCATTGTTAAAGTCGTGAGGGATGTCTGTACATGCTAGATGCGGCGCTGCAGAAGCTTTACGGGAAGCTGCCGTACGTCGGTTGCCATTGACAGAATAAGAGGTGTCATCGGGTGTTCGGGTCCCTCATGGCAACGGTGTTTTTATGGTTTTGCTGTTTGTCGCTTGCACGATGTTGGCCTTAGGGCACGGACAGATGTCATTGACGGGAACCTGCATTTCGACGTCGTGATGCACGCAGGGACAGATCAGCCGCTGGCGGCATCATTTTTGCAGAACATACAAAACAGAAAAAAATGCAAATGTCAGTGTGGAAGGTGCCCCTGTATAACGTTATGTACCGCTGCCTTGTACGAACATTGGGCCCTTCGTTGTCGGTTGCATGTGTGTTATCAGGGTTTGGCTGTCTAGCGTGCTGTGAATTAAGATTGCATGTCGATCCTCACCATGAACGCCTCGTGTTCTAACTCGCCGACGTTCCAGTTTTCCACATTCGTTGTGATCACGTCGGTTGATGCTTTTCATAGGTCGTAACCGGCCTGGGCCAGCTTGTTCGTCTGGTTGTTTCGCTGTGCTAATGGACGGTTCAGACGCTATTCCATTATCAGTATCGGTAATGGAATGGTCCAGACGGTATTGGGTTGTCAGATTCGACTTCACCACTGCTGGTGGTAGGGGAGCTTGGTCCCCCTGTTAATGCAGAACCTACGTGTAGTTGTGCATGTTAGGGGTTAAGCATCCCAACCATGTAACACACACACACAGGCACCTCAGTTCTCTTTTACACACAGACACCTGCAAAGCGTGCGAAATGAACCTGACGCATGCGCTCGTGTTTACTGAACATGAAGTACCACCACGCGTTGAGGACTCTCAGCCGGTTCAGCACGTGGTCGCCTAAAGACTATGTCGTTCAATGTATCAGAACATGCCGCGTACATCATCAGCGCGGGTATGTTCCTCACACCTCACTGCATCTTCACCGCCCAGCCCGGATAACCGCCAGCATCGCTCCTCACAAATGCAGCGCTCGAAGGTATGCTCAGTACACTGCACCCTCAGTCGATATCACAACCTCGCAGCGCTCCATGTCAAACACCACAGACACGAACAAACTCTGCACTGCACGTGCCTGCATGCCGTACGTGGGATTCACCGCCCACCGCTTCTCCGCCCCAGCTCACTGAGTTGCTGGACGAACTCTTCGCCCGACAGCAACTCTGTCGCCCCGTACAGCACATGCCGCGGCGGGCTGGAACGCTGCGCCCACGTCAAGAGCGTCTCCCGCTCGTAGTAGTTGCCACCGCCGATCATGAACACGATGCCCTCACGGAACGGGCCCTTGGCACGGTCCACACTCGCCCGCCCTGGCGGCAGTTTGGGATCGAAGACAGCGTACGACTCGAACTCCGGGCTGCCGGCCTTGCCCTCCATCAGCGCCTCCACGCACACGGCCAGCGGGGCCTGACGCGCACCTGCGATTCAGCGCCACAGGGGCATTCCGCTTCAGCTTTTGAAGGGTATCAGCGAGAGCGTGTGCAAGTGGACAGCCTGGGAGGGCTCCATGGCTCCAAGCTGGCCTGCACATGACCTATGCACCCGACGATTTACGTTGTGACGACCGCTCAACAGACAGATTCTTTCGAAACAACCTTAGCACACACCCAGTATTCGACTAAAGCGGACAGGTATGTCCTCATTTATGTGACGTCTCATCTTGCTAAACCCTAGCTCTGCACAGTATACCCTAGCCTTTGCAAGATTTGTGCGGTCAGCCGAGCGCCAGTGCTCACTTGACAGCAGCGTCTTGACGCCCTTGGCCACCTGGCTCAGGCCCTGCCCAAACGCCTTGTCCGCCCAGTCCAGCAGATTGTTCTGCGACGCGACGGATGCGCCGCCGTGGTGCCCCAGCGCCTCGGCTCCGGTCTTCCCGCTGCCCGTCAGGTTGTTGCGCTTGAGCGTCCGCACGTAATGCAACGCGGTGACGTCGGCGCCGCCCGTGCGCATGATGGCTTCCAGCTCGGACAGCTCCTGGTCGCTCGGCAGACCTGCGTGCGCAACACGCGACAGTGGCGCGCTCCCCAGCATGAGCAACAACGTAACGCAGTCCATTGGTATTAAATGAGAAAATGACCCCAGGGCGCAGAACTCAAGAGGTTGCATACCCGCATTGACGACTGTACGGCAGCCGTTACCCCGACTCTTGTACTCTTGGGGGTACCATTCGTGCAAGCAGTGTGCGGTGTTCCCCCTTCCCCATGACCCCCAGGCCCCAGCCGCGGCAGCACACAGGCATACACACACACGTGGTGATGTGCTGCCTTGTGCAAACCATAGCCCCATCATGGAGCGCCCGACTGCATACCCGGACCCAACAAGGCCTGACGCGTGCGAGACGCCCCGCTGGGACTCAGCTGGGCGGGCAGGCCTGCCGGAGGGTGCAACCCTAGGTAGTACGATTAGGTTGGGACGCGAGACCAGGCTAGTTTTACCGCACCGGGCAGGGGCGCGCCTCCGAATTGCTGAGGAACGCGCCCTGGGTGCTGCAAGGACTTGAGGAGGTTGAACAGCGGACTGTGAGGCGCAGACAGCCCGGGATGGGCTTCCGCCGGGATGGGCACAGCTGTCACCGATCCTCAGGGATCGGGCGCGCGCCCTTGGTTGAGAGCGAGGGGACAGAGGCCCCTTACGCCCCTTTCCCCCGTATCCGAGGGAGAGTGCTTCGGCGGTCTCCCGTATGGGGCGGGTTAGCGCCCCCGGCCAGCGTCGGCCCGGCAGATATGTAACGATTCACACACACACACACACACACACGCACCGTCATGCCCCAGCACGTAGATGAGCGCCAGCCGCAGCTTGTCCATGGGCGCCCCCTTGCCGCTCTGCAGCAGCTTGAGCACCGCCGCCAGGTCCGCCTTGCCCACCAGCAGGTCCTCGGCCGTGTTGAAGTACTGGTCCAGGGCGCGCATCTTGATGGCGCCCAGCAGGCTGGTGGCGATGTTCGTGTGCTTGTCCAGGACCTAAACGGAGGCACGGGTGTTCGCGCTGAGGTGGTGTCGGAGACCGGTCTCAGCGCAGCTCGGGGGAGTGACAGACGCATGTCGGTGACGCATGTGGGTGACCGCGGTGTAGATCTCACGGCAGCATGGGCGACGCGGAAGGGCGTTTCTTTCTAGGCCACCTCGTTCGCACCGCACCACACCTTCTTCTGTTCCTGCAGCTCCGGCAGCGACGACACCGCCTGCATCAGGTTCTGCGTGTTGCGCCGAAGGAGCTCGTCCGGATCGAAGGCGCCCTCCTGGCCCGCACCCGCAGCCGTCTTCTTGTTGATCTCGTCCACCGCTGCCCGGTATCGCTGCAGCTGCGTCTCGACCTCCTCCGCCACCTGCGTGTGGGACGTGCCGTCCGTCGTCGATTCCCGCGCAGTCACCTACTCCCGACGCCCATGGCACAAGAACTGCCGCCAGTCAGAAACACAACGTACGGAAGTGCTGTGATGCGCCGGCATCAATCGGAGCCTTTAATTTGCGCCGCCCGAGAGCGCATGCGGACGTAACCCAAGGCCTGTTGCAACCTGAAGTTGACAGGTGTCACGGTCGTCAGCCGCGTAGGGCGTTACTGCTTTCAGGGACTCACCGGGACACGACCCAGATTGCTTATTCCAACCCACGATACAACAGCAGAAGACGCGTTCAGTTACGTTCAGTTACGAAGTGCTCCAAGTATGGCGCATGCTGGGGGGAACCTACTGCGGGTGTGCTTTCCCAAGCTGATGGTTGTACCATATGCACACACAGTTTAGGCTTTCCTAAACACATAGTTCTCTTGTACACACAGAACGTGGCGCGGCGCAGTTCACGGCCCGTCGCTCCGTTTTGCCTCACACGGACATACGCCACACGCCACAGACACGTTCTCTCACGCAGGTGTCGCTCAGCACACGCACTCGCGATTCCCAACGGCGTTCGGCATCCGCGCAGTTCCACACACAGGGGCAGGTTGCCCCTTCCCCGGCCCAACTGCATCCGCACCTTCGGGAATGCATGCGCCCCGCAAGCCTCCCAGAAGAAGTCCTTTTCGTCCACGTCGTAGTGTTTCTTCCCTGTAGCAGACGACAGCAACAACGGACCGTGTGAACCAGAAACCCGATAGACATGCACACTGCGGAGGCAAAGGCCGAGCACAGGCACCGAAGAGGCTCGCTTCTGTCTCACCCAGTCCAGCACAGCGGTCACTTTTATGCTGTTGTTCATGCTCTTTGATTCAGACAACACAGGGGACGGAATGCGCCAGAAAGCCGTCTGTGCGATGCGTCTAGTTAGGTTTCGATGCAGAGCCATACCCTCCATGACTCGAGCACCAAGGTCGCAGTCCTAACGCTACGGCACATCCTGTGACACGTGCTGTGGCACATGCTGTGACGCGTATTAAGACTGATGTAAACTGCACATTCGCCGAAGCAATTACGATTCTACGTGCGCTACTTCTTAATCCATGGCATCCATCCACCTCTTCTGCTGCCCACCCTCCCCTATGTTGCCACACGCCCCCGATACGTACCCGCAGCTGCCGACGCCCCCCCTGGTCCTGGCCCCGCCGCTTCGCTCTGTAGCGCAATCCGGTTCAACTTCAATCCGAGCACGTCCTGCACCAGCGGCTTGTAGGACCAGGCATGCTGCACCATCGTCGAGAGGTCGAAGTTCCGGTCGAAGAGGCACAGCAGTGGCCGCGACAACGATGCCGACAGGCCGAGTACGCCCTCACTGAACAGATTCGTACGGCTCTTCAGCGCGTCCCTCAGCTTCGCGTCCAGTGCCCCGGCGATGTGCTCCGCTGCGCCGCCGCGCGGGCAGCGGATGATGGGCACGACCCCCAGCGACACGCAGACCGAAAACAGGCCGTCGACGATACTCGTCACGGCCGCCTACAACGGCAACAACGATGGACGCGAAACAACCGGGTGCACCATCATGCTCTGCATCCTCATGCATATTTCGATTAAACTGAAACGGTAGCACAGGATTTGCTGACATCCGCCTGCTGCTGGTGTGTTGGAAAGGTACCTCATTTGCGCATGTGAGTAATGATACCACGTGGCCTCATAAACATCATATACGACAGCATGCGCATTGCCCAGCACACCCTGGGAGCAGCGGCGCGCCCATGCCTAGCCCCTCCTTCAAACGGACCCAGGTCCGTCGGAAAACGGAACCCTGGTCATCATCCTTTGCCCCCACCGGTTGTCTTCAGGCCAATTGCCGCCACTTGGTCACCTCTTACCTCGATTTGGTAATCCCGTGCCTGAGGGTCGTTCAGCTCCACATACGCCTCCGGCTGGCCCAGGGAGAAGAGCGTGGGCTCCAGCGCTATAAAAGCAAGGTACTGGTCGTACAGCTTGCTGATACGGCTCAGGCAGCCCCCTTTCACCACCCCCCCTGCAAGCTGTTCTAACAGCTTGCTGGGGACAGACACGGTGAAGTTGAGATGCATCGAGTCGTATAACCCGGCAACAGCATCGGCAACTATGCGGTCGATGTTATTCGCTGAGGGCTGCACCAAATACACAGCGGGCACGTCCGGGATGGGCTGCCGCTCGTTCTCCAGCATAAGGTGGAGTGTGACGCCATGCTTCCGCAGGTCATTCAAACGCAACAGCGGCGCAACTATATCCTTGGTGAATCGATCTAGCACAAGAATCTTATATGACTCCGCTGAGGACTCCTTGCCCCCGGTCCCGTTGAAGTTCAGTGCGCGAAGGACCACCTCTGCGACGAAAAGCAATGGCTGTTGAGAACTATCCTGGGGGTTATTCCATGCATAATCTGCCGCATACCCGTTTGCTTCTGCCGGATGTTCATGTTGCGCCCTCCGCTCGACAGGCTAAATTGATCAGTCTGTCACTGCCCAACCCAACCCACTGTTGTTGTCCTATATGGGAATTCTCCAGCGGGTTCGTAGCAAAATTTAGGTAGGGGCGTTTCGCCACATCATTCTTGGCAAGTGTTGTGAAGAAAATTTGGGGAACCTTGCGCTCACAGGATTTCCTTGCCTAACAGTGTGATGCCAACTAAAACTGATGTGCGATAGTATGATAAGAGGTTCTTAAAGTGTATGCCTGTCACAGAGAGGGTCTCTTGTCGTTGCCACGTACGTTAACTGTGTGCCAAAACAACTTCACAACTTCCTGCTTCCGCCAGTACCCAATTGCCATCTATGCACGGGTTCAGTTCGTATGAAATAATCACAATTCCTCTCGTGTTTACGTCGCGCGTGTGACGTCAATGCCGCACAAAGAATGCGTGCGGTCTTCTTGGCTTCAAAATTGCCTACAGCCGCTGTGGCAGCGTGGGCAGCATCATTACAGTGAGTGGTTTTGACATGGGGCTGTCTTTTAAGTGAAAGCCCAGCGTTGCCGTCTCCTCCTTGGTTCCTGGACTGATCGTTCGGATGTGCAATTTTGCAGGGCATCGGGAGCATCTGTGAGGCATGTCGTAGCATGGTCTGGTGCAGGTGCGTCGTGGGGCTGCGGCGCTTGCGTCTTGCAAGTTGAACGATGACACCGTGTCCTGACGTCCCTTCCTCTCGCCTGTTGGCACATCATCATTCTCATGACCATTACCACCATTGTCATCATCATCATCATCCGCAGATGAAGCCAGTCGCCGGCAGAGCAGCGGCGCAGCCTGCAATGTGGACACCTTCCTGCTGGGCCCCGGTGTCTCCCTCGAGTCCCACGTCGCGCAGTTTTGCTGCGGCGGCGCCGGCGGCAGCAGCAGCGGCGACGGACTCCTCCTGGTGTCCCTGCAGGACCTTGCCGCAAACGCGCTCCCGCGCGGCGGCGTGGTGGTACTCATCTGGCAGCCCCAGGTGCCGCAGGACATCGTGCAGGCCTGCCAGCAGCTGCCGCCCTCCCTCGCGGACGCAGCCCACGTCCGGGGCCTACTGCTGGTGGACGCCTCGCCCAGTCTCACCCTCTCGGTGACGCACAAGGCCCTTGAGGGCGCGGGCCTAAACGCTCTGGCCAGGAAGCCCACGCTGCTGGCGCCCCGCACCGCGCAGGCGGCCGCGCAGGCGCTGCAGCAGCTGTCGGACGCCCTGCCGGTCCCGCCGCCGGCAGGTGCCGCAGCTGCGGCGGGCCCCGCGCTTCTGGGCCCCGCCGCGCCGGCGCCCTCGGGCGGCGTCCGCATCGCCGTGGCGCGTGACGACGTCTTCGGGCCCTGCTTCCCCGAGAACTTGTCGCTGCTGCGGCAGGGCGGCGCGCAGCTGCTGTTCTTCTCGCCTCTGTATGACGCCGCCGTCCCCGCGGGCGCCACCTGCCTCTACCTGTCCAGTGGCCCTCTGGAGCCGGAGCGCTGGCAGCAGCTGGCCGCCAACAGGCCGCTGCTGGCGGCGGTGCGCGCCTTCTGCGACGCGGGCGGTCTCGTGTTTGCGGAGGGCGCGGGGCTGCTGTACCTGTCCAGGACGGTGGACCTGAATGAGGACGAGGGCGGGAACAACAAGAGCTGCGTGCACGAAATGGGTGAGGAACAGAATGAAAGAGCGAACGCGAAGGGATGGGGAGCAAACGGCCCCCCGTTCCCAGCTCCCCATCTGTGGGAGGGCTTGCGTAACAGTCCCAGCTAAGCATTGGCCATCCGCTTACGGATGAGGTGTGGATTACACCTGGCCCAGGACTCGACGTGTCCAGCGCGTGAAAAGCTACGTTGCGGTTCCTGCCTGGATCCCCATCCCCCGCACACGGGACGTTGGCGACCTGGACCATAGCGCCACGGCCGCCCTTCCAGTTTGGATCAGCGCACTGGGCAGGCACCGGTCAATGGACCAGCCCGCCACACCACAACCCTAATGTCCAAACCCCCAGGTCCAGACCCTCCGGGTTCGTTCTTCGGGTTTGTTTCTTTTTTTCAATTTAACCCCCAAGGTCTGTAGTTAGTTACCGAACGGAGCGCTGCTTCGATAACGCGCGCGCCGGCGGCGTGCCCTCGTCTGCGCCTCTCGTGTTCACAAGTGACAGCTGCCCTCCCGTCCGTCCTCTACACCCCCGCCCCTCCTGGACCCCCGGCAGCCGGCGTCCTGCCCTTCAAGACGCGCTTGCTGGTCGAGCCGCAGGCGGCCTCCGTGCAGCTGCTTGTGACTGCGGGCAACCCGCTTCTGCCCGCGGGCAGTCGGCCCCGCGGCTACCTCAGCGCCCAGGCCAGCATCGTCATGGTGGAGGAGCGGCAGCTGCACAGCCTCTTCCTCGGACAGACCCACGGGTCGGCCGGCAAAGGCTCCCCCGGGACGCACCTGACCACAACCTACGAAGTGAGCGTGGTTCCGGAGCGTGACGCGGAGCAGGGCGGCGGCGCCGCCGCGGCCGCGGTGGGTGCCGCCGGCCCCGGCAGTGACGGCGGCGCGGCCTGTCCACAGGGCTCTCCGGAGGGCTACTCGCTGCCCAACGTCCTGGCCAGCAGCTGCCTGGTGTTCCTGCCCTCGGAGCCGGGGCTGGTGGAGCATTGGCTGCGTCGCTGCGCCTCCCTGGATGCCGCGGCGCTTGCGGCGGGGATGGCGCAGCAGCTCGGGGGCACGGGAGCGGGGGCGGGGGCCCCGACGGCGGGGAAGCTGGGGCACTTCCCGGGGACGATGGGCTCCGCGGCCGCCAGCAGGGCGGGGTCGCGGCGGCAGAGCATCCAGGACGTGTCCGCGTTGGGCGCGGCGTACGCGAGTAACGGCAGCGTCAGCAGCGCCAGCTGCCACGCCGGGGTTCCGCCTGGGCTCGTGGGCGGCGGAGGCGGCGGCGGAGGCGGCGGCGGAGGCGGCGGGTACGCTGGTCTGCACAACACTTACCACCACCACCTCCAGGGCCAATTCCAGCTTCTGCACAACAACCACCACACCAGCCACCTCCTGGGCATCCCAACGCATCCCAACGCACTGCACCTTGTTCCGCCGACCTACGCCACCTATGAGTGCGCGAGCCCGCAGCAGGCTCAGCAGCACCCGCAGCACCCGCAGCAGCCACCGGCCCTGCTGCAGGGCGCGTCCTGCGGTGGGGGACACGCCCACAGCGGCCTGAGCGCTGCGGCGCTGGGCCGACCCGCCTTGCTCCTGCCCCACAGCGCTAGCGCCACCGGTACCTCCTCCCTGGGTCTGAGTCCGGGTCTGGTGCAGCCCACCCGGCGGAGCCTGTGCGGCCCCGCGGGGTCGGGGTCGGGGCTGACGACGCCGGACGGCGGCGCGGCCGGCCCGGGCCATCCCGCCTGCTGCCGCAGCCCGAACCCCAACCCGCGCTACCCGTCGCCGCACACCTCGCCCCTGCTGCCGCCTCCGCACCCGGGCCACCCCGCCGCGTGGTTGTCGGACGCACCCGCGGCGTCACCGGGCGGCTTGCTCAGGATCATACCCGAGGACCGGCAGCACCAGCACCAGCTGCAGCAGCAGTCCACGGGTGTCTTGCAGGGGGTCATGGGCCGCGCAGTGCCCGTGGCCCCTCAGTCCATGGCGAGCCCGCCCACCTCCGCGGGGCTGCAGGTCTCCACCCTCCTGGACCGGGGGGACTCCGCCGCGTCAGATGCCCTGCCCGTCATCCTCCGGCCCGGCTCCCCGAGCGCCCCGGAGCGCTGCGAACCGCTGTCGCCCTGGGAGGGCGGCGGCGGCGGCGGCGACTTGATGGGCCCCCACGTGGGCGCGATGCACCCCACGGGGAGCGCAGGATCGTTCGCGGGATCGTACACGTCGTACGGCCCGGGCGGCTCGGCCTGCAGCCTCGTGGAGCTGCCGTACCAACGTGGCGGCCCGGGCGGCGGCCGACTGGGCGAAGCGGGCGCAGTTGGCTGGGTCGTGGGCGGCGGCGGCGGCGGCGGGGGCGGCGCGATCGGCGGGCTGCACGGCGGCCCGCAGTGGTCCGCACCACAGGGGATGGCTCCGGCGGGCGCGCGGCACGGATCCGTGATGGTGTTGGGGCCGATGGGGGGCCCCGCGGGACCCGTGGGTCGCGGCGGTGTGGTCTGCTGCGCGCCGGGCGCATGCGAGGCCCTGGTGGCTATGGGCCTGGCCAACCGGCTGGTCGGCATCGGCTCGGAGTGCGACTACCCGCCGGACGTGTGCGCGAGCCGCCGCGCCGTCCTGTCCTGGGTGCCGGTGGAGGAGGCGCCGCAGGGTCCGGCGGCGCGGGGCATCCGGGTCATCATGCCGGGCGCGCTCGGGGACAACGCGGCTGCGGGGCGGGCTGTGGCGGCTGCCGGAGCAGCGGCGTGCGGGCGTGGGGCCGGCCGGCCGTCTGGGGAGCGCGTCGGGCCGCGGGGCGCCGGCGGCGGCGGCGGAGGTGGTCGGGCGCTGGTGGTGGACGACCTGACGATGCATCAGGAGGCGCCGAGCGTGTTGGTGCTGCCGGACACTTCGGAGCTGTCCGAGGTGGAGAGGGCGCAACTGGAACAGGTGGGTGGGAACACTTGGGGGGTGCGCGTCGGTCGGGAGGGGCGATGCAGCGGTGCCGCGGCTGCTGGTCCGGGGTATCACCGCGCACGCGCCCTTGCCGAAGGGCGCTTGTTGCGCTCTCTGGACTTCGCACCTCCTCGCCCCTCTCCTGAGAGTGCGAGACGGAGAGGCCGCGAGAGTCCCGCAGTGCCCCATCACGCGGGTGAGGGTGAGGGGGAGAGGGCCCACCTGCACAGCGCTCACCACCGTCCCGCCCCGCCCACCCGGGATATTTGCTCTGGCAGCAGCGCAGTAAAAACTCGTCTACCAATTTCCTCACAACCGCCTGCCGCTCCGCCCACCCGGGCCTCATGTCCCCGCACTGCGCCAGGCGCTCGTCGAGACGGGCCTCATCGACAGCCGGGGCGGCCCCGCCGGCGCCTGCTGCGTCCTGACCTCGAGCTGCCGTACCCTGGTGGACGTGATGGACCTGGTTCTGGAGCTGGGCGCGGCGCTGGAGGAGCCCCAGGCCGCCTCCATGCTGCTGGAGAGGCTGCAGGCCAGGATGCGGCGCGTGGCGGCCGCGGCGGCGGCGGCGGCGGGCCCGGCTCGGCCGCCGAGCGCCTTGCTGGGTGGCGCCGCGGCCGCCGCTGCCGCCGCCGCGGCCGGCGCGGGGAATGCCAGGTGCCCTCTTCGGGTGCTGGTGCTTAAATCGCTGCAGCCGCTCGTTGAGGCCGGCAGGTGCGGCAGAGGAGGAAGGCATGCGCCCGGGACGTGGGTGGGTGGTTGAGGGTGGCGGGCAAACAGCAAGCCGGGACATCATGCGCTTCCTGGGACTGCTGGGGCGGATAGATATTATATTACAGGGAGTGTGATGAGGTTCAGCGGGCGGCGCGGGGCGGCGAATAAGGGGGCCCTGCCTCAATGGCCCCTGCGGGTGAAGACACGATCCGAACGTGTGACACCCGCGTATCGGGTATCGCTCGTCGTTGGGCGGTGGTATGTGCCGGTGTGGTTATGGAGAGGATTTCCCACCCGACCCCCCCCCCCCGGGTTTGTGGCTGTGGGGTGGTGGACATCCAACCGCGCCCCCGGCATGTCTCTTGCGGGTGCGGAGGCGCCGCCAGCCGCGCGGACCCTTCCTGGGGGAGGCCGACCCCTGCGGCTCGGGGTCTCTTGGCCCAGCACCTCCGCCACCGCACACAGACTGCTCTTGTTCCCCGTCTCGGCCGTGTTTCAGCCGGCGTCTACCTTCCCCCCTTCGCCGTTCGATGCGCTCTTAAAAGAGGTGTACCGGCCGGCAAGTGTCGATCCCGCGGCTCCCACGTCTCGGCTGCTGCTTGTCTCTTCCTGTCCGCACGCCCCAAAGAGAAAGAGCGCATCCCCAGTCCCCAGTGCGGCAGGGCGGCCGTCAGACCCGCCTCGCGCCACAACAACCACCAGAAGCCACAGACGCGCCCGGCACACCAGGAGGCCCGACCCGCCTGCTCCTCCGACCTGCTCCTCCGACCCGCCTGCGCCTCCCGTGCCGCGTCCCCGCCCCGCAGGTGGGTTCCGGAGCTGCTAGCGCTGGCGGGCGCCTCCTCCTGCCTGGCGCTGCCCGGAGGCCCCGACGTGACCCTCACGTGGCAGGACGTGCGGGAGCGCGCGGCGCCGGATGTGCTCATCCTCCTGACGGCGACCGCAGCGCCGTCGTCGTCGCCGTCGCCGTCGGCAGGGTGCCCCCGGAGGGGAACTGGGGGACACGGCGGTCCCGCGGACCGCACCGGCGGGGGTGCGGCGGGGCCGGGCGGGAAAGGCGCGTCCTCCTGCCCCTTATCCTCCTCCGACTGCGGCGGCGGCGGCGGCGGCGGGGGGGGGCTGCACGAGCAGCTTGCGGCGCTGGCCAGCCAGCCGGGATGGTGGTGTCTGCCGGCGGTCCGCGTGAGCCAGGTCTACGTGATCCAGTCGTCGTACTTTGTACGGCCGGGGCCGCGGCTGGTGGACGGTGTGGAGCTGCTGGCCCGGCTGCTGATGCCCGGGCAGTACAGCAGCAGCCGGAAGCTGCCCTCGGGGTCGGTGATGCGGCTGTCGCTGGCGGAGGGGCAGCGCTGCCGGGCCTCGTTGCTGCCCAGCTACTTGGTTCCGTTGGTGTTCGGATGAGGGTGAGGGCGAGGGCGAGAGGGAGGGGGAGAGGAGGGTGACCGATCGACGCGCCATGACCAGGTACTGACCCAGTCACTGATGACGGTCCCAGTTACAGACCCACTGCCGTATGCAGACGCTTGAGCTTGAGGGAGGGAGCGGGGGAGACAGGAATTAAGGGGTGGAGGTCCTACCTGGTGTGCGGTTGTGGCTTCAAGGGTGCGGGCGGCTTGGTGTTGGGGTGATCAGCCATCGACGTGCGCGGACGGTGTGCAGGGCGGCAGCGGGCCGAATATTTTTTTTTGCCAAACATTGACAAGGTATGTTTTTTTTAGGTTGGCACATCACAGTGCGCATTACGGTGACTTGTCGCTCTCATATCGGTAGGCTAGGGTTCTAGGGCTCTAGGGACCAGAGCACCAGGGACCAGACTGCAGAGAACAATGTGAGTTGATCGTTGCTGGTGGGGCCGGTATGACGGTTACCGTTTGTTGGTATGGTACCGGTCTGAGCAGCGCGCACTTTTCGCGAAAGCAGGTATCATGCTGCTGCTGTGCGCGCTCGTGCAAAGGCAGTGACGGCGTTTGACAAGTACTATAAGTATTTATACTATCCATTAGGGCGGCAGTTGATTGACCAGATGTTGGCAAAGAAAGTTGGGTCGGTGCTGAGGCCTTTCCTTGTGGCGACAGGCGCGCTGTCAGGCGCTAGGAGCGCTTCGTATGTGCCGATTGTAATAGAGCAGACGAATCGAGGAGAGCGAGCCTACGATATCTTCAGCAGGTCCGGCGTGAAATGCCGAAACCTCACCGCCAAACGTTCGCATACTCAACCTCACCCACAGCGCGCTTTTCCATGATGCAGGCTCTTAAAAGAGCGTATTGTGGTGGTCAATGGCGCCATCGATGATAACACCTCCAACTCCGTCGTTGCGCAACTACTCTTCCTGGAGAGCCAGGCGCCAGACAAGCCTGTAGGCAGCATCCGCGGGGGTAGCGCCAACAGTGAAGAATATTCCTCCCATTTTGTTCCTCAAGCTCCAGCGAGTTCAGTTGGCGCCACTTGTAGGGTTGTTCTCTCGTAACATCTGTCATCGGGCTACTACGCGTGGCGCGCCCGGCTGGCCAAACCCTTGCGCGCGTCCCATAATAAAGATCTGCGGAATCATGCTGTGGCGTAGATATAACCATGGTTCAGTCCCTCAGCCGCGTCGTCGTGCGCCACCCAACCACCCAACCGCCCAACCCGCCCTCCCGTCCGACCACCGCCGCAGATCACGATGTACATCAACAGCCCGGGGGGCGTGGTGACGGCGGGCCTGGCCATCTACGACACCATGCAGGTGCAGGCCCGGGGGGTGGATGTCGTGTGGGCGGGGGTGGATGTCGTGTGGGCGGGAATGGATGTCGTGACCATGCAGGTGCAGGCCCGGGGGGTGGATGTCGTGTGGGCGGGGGTGGATGTCGTGTGGGCGGGGATGGATGTCGTGTGTCGTGCTCCCCGCGTGTCCCTGGGTGTGCCCGAGCTCGTGTCACGTGTCCGGTGTTCCTTTCGATGTCCCCCTCTCAACGCAACCTAACCCCACCTGACCTTCCCATGACCTCAACCCCCCCCCTCCTCCACCCCACGCGCACCCGCTGCAGTACATCCGCTGCCCCATCAGCACGCTGTGTGTGGGCCAGGCGGCCTCCATGGCCTCATTGCTGCTCACCGCGGGCGACAAGGGACACCGAAGGAGGTGCGGCAAGGGGGGTACGGCAGGGGGGGGCGGGACCGGGCGGGGTGCGGTAAGGTGAGGGGGGACCGTGTGGGTCCGTCCGTCCGTCCGTCCGTCCGTGTGGGTGGGTGGGTACGATGGGGTGCGGTGGGGGGGAAGGCGGTGAGCGCCGGTGAGCGACCGTGGGGGTCGTTGACGACGTGGCCGAGGCCCCAGCGCCCCACCCGGTTGTCACATGTACTGACTGAGACAGCACAGCACAGCACAGCACAGCGGAGTGCTGTGCATGCGGGGATCCATCGCCCGCCATTCGTTGACCGCGGCGTCCGTACCCAGTGGGCCCACCGTTGCACCCAACGGGCCCATGTGCTTGAGTGTGTGCGTGGACCCGTGGGTCGCAGCGCTCCAAGTCCCTCACTTGTGCCCCCGGGTCCCCCGGGTCCCCCGCCCGCCCCCCTGCCCCCCGGCCGCCCTGCCCCTCTCTTGGCGGTGGACCGCTGCAGCCTGCCCCACTCGCGCATCATGCTGCACCAGCCGCTGGGCGCTGCGGAGGTGGGCGCCGAGGGATTCCAGGCGGGGCGGGGCGGGGCGGGGCGGGGCGGGGGGTCAAACTGGGAAGGGGGGGGGGTAATAGAGGTGCGCTGGATAATTTGAAAGTTAAATGATATCTGGGGGTGGGATACCAACGGCACAAGTTCAAACCCCCCAAGGGGCCTACTCCAAACGGGGAGCAACCCGACCCAGGCGGGGCACTCCTGTCAGTATCAGATATCCCCCCTGCCGCCCAATCCGCAAACTGTGGAGGCGCCTAGGTTCCCGCCGGGGAGGGCGGGGGCAGGGGGCAGGGGGGGCGATTGTTCCTGTAGACGGTGAGCCCCAGGGCCCCAGGGCCCCAGGGTGGCCGCAACAGGGCCAGGCGTGGCGCTGCGGCGCCGCCCCTTGCCCGCCCACCCATCCCCCGTCATGTCAATCAATGGCGCGAGCGAAACCGTCCAAGACACTAAAACTCACAACAACACCGCCGATGTCGGGATGGACGAAGGCGGCGATCCCAACCTTCCCTGGCCCCGGCCCTCCCCAACCCCGCTCCCTCCCTCCCCCTCCCCAACCCCCCTCCCTCCCCCCTTTCAGGGCCAAGCCACGGACATCATGATCCGAGCCCAGGAGATCATGCGCATGAAGGACACCCTGACACACCTCTACGTGAAGCACACCGGCTGCAGCCGGGAGATGGCGGGTGGGTGAGGGGGGACGGGGGGGAGGGGGGGAGGGGGGAAGGGGGCGAGAGACAGGAGGCGGTCGGATGAGGGAATTGGACGGAGGAAAAGAACACACAAACACACACACACGATCCATTTGTGATGACAGTAACTGGTTTGAGCGCGCCGCAGGTGCCGCGGGGGCGTGTGACGCGCCGCTCTCCGGCACCCAGACCGGCCGCTGGCCGTTGCGGCCCCGCACTGCCGCCCTTCTCCACTCACTCCTTTTCCTCCTTTCTCCTCCTCCTCCGCCACCGCAGAGAAAACCCTGGACCGCGACTCGTTCATGTCCCCGGCGGAGGCCAAGGAGTGGGGCCTCATTGACGAGATCCTGGTGGAGCGACCCGCCACCGAAGTGGTGCACAGCTGAAGCTGCCGGGCAGGGGCGCAAAGGTGCCGTGCACGTGGCAACTCGGGGCATGCGCGGGCGCATGTAAGATTCTGGCGCTGCGCTGCAGCACAGGGCTGAGCTGTGCAGTGTCTTCGTCCCGGCAACGACAGCAGCGGGCCTCGCGGGGGGTTGGGTGGGTGGTGGTGGGGGGATGGACGCAACGCAACGGAGGCTGACGGAGGCTGACGCGCGTGGCATGGGCTTCGAGGAAGGCAGGACTGGCTTCGCGGGCAGTGCAGGACTGGCTGGGGACCAGGGGGCCATGGGGCGGTGGGTGCGCGGCCCCGAGAATGTAGATGCGAGGTGCTCTTCGGGGAGGAGGGAGGGGGAGGAGGTTGTGTTGAGGTTGGCAGAGCGAGCGACAGGAGGGGG
Organism: Eudorina sp. 2006-703-Eu-15; assembly: GCA_003117195.1. Taxonomy (NCBI): domain Eukaryota; kingdom Viridiplantae; phylum Chlorophyta; class Chlorophyceae; order Chlamydomonadales; family Volvocaceae; genus Eudorina; species Eudorina sp. 2006-703-Eu-15. The sequence goes on from BDSI01000195.1 coordinate 72,753, forward strand.
GTGGAGTTGCTGCTGTCTAGATGCAAGGGGGCTGACTGGCGGCGGGGCTGGTGCAGGCCAAGAGGCGGGATGGCCTCCTCGAAAGGTGACAGAGGGTCTGGGCTGAGTGCGGTGTTCTGAGTGGGGGACTGGAGGTAAGCACTTGCACGGTGCGGTGGGCGCGGCGCATGCACTGGGTCCGGGTGGTGGTGCAGCCCGGCCTGAGTTGTATCAGGGCGGGGCGCGTGGGGGGGGGCCCAAGTACGTAACCTGGAGACTGTCGAATCGCGGCGTCCGGTCGTGCGGTGGTTGACAGTTGGGCGTTGTCCAGTTCAAGCAGTCCAAGGCGCGCGTCCCGCTCGGCTTTCATTAACGGGAAAGCAAAACGTGTAATTTCTGAAGAGCAGGCCAAACTTCAGATATTTTTGGCCAGCCGCGGAAGGATGCTTGGGGATCTACGATAGGGAAGGCCAAGCACCGCCATGCCTTATTCTGTTGAGATCCATTTTCAGCTCGTGTCTTCCCCTTCAGTTTCCTTCAGTTCCTCTTCAACGATCGTTATCGCCAGGGTTCGCCCGTGGGACTGCACTGCCGTTTGAGTGGCGCCGTAAAGTGCCTGGGGATGCGGGGCGCCCAAACAACATACGGTACCTTCGCTGGAGGGGTAAACTCTGACCCGCAGAGCACATGCCCCAGACGGCGCCCAAACTGCGTACTCAGCTAATCAGGACGCCCATCCGTTTTCTCTTAAACAAACGCAACTCGCCAGATTGAAGTTTTTGCCCAAAGGACATGTCCATCACACAGCGCATCACTGCCGTCCTAATTTGGCACCCGCTCTCCCTGCCACGCGTCACGTGCCGCCCCGCACCAACACGTGTGCAAGCTCCCCCCGTCGGCACCCAACCACTGTCGCACAGACAGACAGACCCGGACGGCCATTCGAGTTGATTCGGCTTCCGACTCGCTTGCAGTCTTCCTGCCGAAGACCTCCCTTGGTTCGGCACCATTGGTTGCCCGTCTAGTCCACGCTGTTCGTGGTGGTGAAAACCACCGGTTGAGCACTGAAGCCCGCCATTCAGTCTGCCATTTCACAGCTCTGACACTCGCCCCAGCAAGATGCTGAGGCCGCGACGAGTCCCACAAAAGCTCTCTCTGCCGCATCATTCCCTTGCCCCTCAGCCAGCACGCCCGCAGACAGCTGCAAGGGCGAGGTGCGCAGGTCTCCCGCCTCCACCGCCGCACCTGGCCCACGGGTCCGCCGCACCCCCGCGGATCCGTGCTCGTAAACAACACTTTCGGCGCCTTTCCACCGGGACCGGGTGTTCCAACGGGCCCAGATAGCTCGTAGGCGCCTATTGCTGACGGGACCTGGAGAGGGTTGCGGACTGCCAGCTGCGTTGGGGTCGCCTCCTTGATGCAGCTGCGTGGATCCGTGGCTGAGGGCTGCGGAGCCCTCCCTGTTGCCACATCGGGACGAGGACCTGTCGTCCTTCGGGCGCTGCGCCCTCCAGCTGACCAGGACCCCTGCATCTCCGCGGGTCCCAAGCAGCACTGATGTGTCATGCATGTACCGCCCTCCCAACTCCCGCAGCACCGCCCCCCCCCACGTCCCGCAGCTGTGTGTTACAGCCGCAACCCAAGATGCCCGACAGCTCCAGGGGAATGTCCTTCTCTCCAGGGTTGCTTGGGCAGTGCCTCCAAACACACCGTTACCGCGTCGGCGAGGGAGATGGACCCAGCTGCTGCCATGACGTCGCACAGGCCTGCAGATGTGCAGAGGGGGGAGGAGGAAGGGGGAAGGCGGACGGGGGGGATGGCGGAGGCAACATACGCGCGCCAAGCGATGTTCGACAAGCCGTCCACAACCACGCGGGGCAGCAATCACGCGAAACAACGATGACGAATCTCCTTCCCTCACGGAAAGTGCTCAGAGCTCTGTTTCTGAAGTGCTACTCGGTGGGATGCCTCCATCCTCCCCAGCCCGCCCCTACCCAGCCGCGCATAGGGCGCCTCCCCAGCCCGCTCCAAATCGGCCATGCATAGGCGTCCTCCCTAGCCCGCCCCAACGCTGTCACGCATAGCCTTGCTCCCCAAGCCGCCCCAGCCCGGCCACGCATCGTCCTCGTCCAACCCAACCTGCTTAACCTCCTGAGCCTCCCCTGGCCTCGGCGGGCTCCAGCAGGTAGGACCGTGTGTCCAGCGGCTCCCCAGCGCTCCCCAGCGGCTCCCCCAGCGGCTCCCTCCACCAGCGGCTCCCTCCACCAGCGGCTCCCTCCACCAGCGGCTCCCTCCACCAGCGGCTCCCTCCACCAGCGGCTCCTCCAGCGGCGCGCTCCCCCAGCGGCTCCCTCCACCAGCGGCTCCCGCGGCTCCTCCACCAGCGGCTCCCTCCACTCCACCAGCGGCTCCCCAGCCCACCAGCGGCTCCCCAGCGGCTCCCTCCACCGCGGCTCCCTCCACCTCCTCCCTCCACCAGCGGCTCGGCTCCCTCCGGCTCCTCCAGCGGCTCCCTCCACCAGCGGCTCCCTCCACCAGCGGCTCCCTCCACCAGCGCTCCCCAGCGGCTCCCTCCACCAGCCCCCCCCCCCCCCCCCCCCCCCCGCGCTCCCTCCACCAGCGGCTCCCTCCACCAGCGGCTCCCTCCACCAGCGGCTCCCTCCACCAGCGGCTCCCCCAGCGCCCCCCCCCCCCCCCAGCGCTCCCTCCACCAGCGGCTCCCTCCACCAGCGGCTCCCTCCACCAGCGGCTCCCTCCACCAGCGCTCCCTCCACCAGCGGCTCCCTCCACCAGCGGCTCCCTCCACCAGCGGCTCCCTCCCCCAGCGGCTCCACCAGCGGCTCCCTCCACCAGCGGCTCCCTCCACCAGCGGCTCCACCAGCGGGGGCCCGCCGTCGTGCAGGCGAACACCAGGGCCGCGGACCGTGACCGAATCCGCGAAAGGCCCACCGGGGCCTGCTTGAATGCGGAGGACACCACACCGGAGCCACACAGGAGAGGCAGTGCAGTCGCGAATCAGCGGCGGCTAAGCGCCGCGGAGGTGCCGACGCCGGTTTGTGAAGCGGCCAGGTAGGCCGACAGGGACTGCTGCGCCACTGCCCGCCACTGCCCACCACCACAATTGCAACACCAGGCCGTAGCCGACGCCTGGGCGCTGTGGGAGGCTGCGGCCGCTCCGGACGTTGCGGTGGCCAGGGCAGGTGCACACACGTGTGTGAAGCAATGACAGGACCGTGCGAGGTGACGTAAGCGTTCGATCCGAAAGCGCGTCACCACTCCCGCTTGGAGGCGCCACTGTTTGCTTTCCAAAGGCACCTATGGCCAAGAGCGGCACCACCTGTACCACGCAACCTCCCCCTTCCGCCTCCTCCAGCTCCGCCTACTCACCGCGCCTTCACTGACTATGTGTAGCCGTTCGTACTCGTCCACGGACCGGCACTCCGCCATCTTCTTCATCTGGCTGCGGAGACACATGAAGCGCAACAGGTGGCGACACAAGCGGGGCCATGTTGGTGCCGAGTCATGTTCCGCGGCACACCAGCCCAGGGAGAAAGCGACATCACCCAGCACCGATATTGTTGATAAGCCCCAAACCAGCCGGGGTCCAGCCCGCCCATCGTACGCAAGGTTGGGCACCCCAGGCGATGACTGTCTACCAAGATCGTTGATTGTCCCCCACACCGAACTGCGGACAGCGTTTGCCGACCCAGTTCCCCGAGACTGGGTCAACCGTGGCGCGTCAACAAGTCCAACATGACAGGTGAAAGAAGATTGCCCCGCGTTGCAAATGTCGGAGGTTAGGGTTGCGGTCCAGCACAACCCACTGGCCGGGACCGCCGCTTCCCAGGGGCGCCCTTGTGGCATTCAATTGGTCGTGGCATTCAAGGTGCTTACACATGATGGATTCCGGTCAACGGCAACAGGCGGATGCGCACCGGGTGCGCTGCAGGGGGCCCTTGTACGTCCACACACCGCCAGTTCCTTCCCAGCTGCCGACTATTCCGTACATCAGTACACTTACTTGCTGATGAGCTGCTCGCCGCCGCCTCCTGTCCGCGCCCCGGTGGCCATGCCGCGGCCCTCCGATCCCTCCTCCTTGTCCGGTGAGCCCGGCGCGCTGGAGCTACCGCGCCCGCCTGAGGCTCTTCCTGCTGCTGCGGCCCCGCTGGGGCCCCGCCGGGGCGGGGGCCCCGCCGGAGCGCCCCGACACGTTCTCCGCGCTGACGCCCTTCCGGGGACTGGGCGCCGACGCCCTGCCGGGGACTGGGCGACGTCCCTGTGCCGGCAGTAGACCACACGAAAGCATCTCAAGGAAAGGGGGACAAAGCGTGTTAGGAGACAAACACGTAATGGAAGTATCACATGCTAAAACGGGGCGAGTTGGGATGCAGGCCCTGCGGAGGAGCTTGCCACGTCGTCCCCGGAGCCGATAGTCATGCGACCCGCCGAGCCCGCCGGTAACCAATGTGCCGCACGCACGGATCTCGTCGGACACCACGAGGGACCCGAGGGACACGGGGCCCACGAGGGACAAGACGGACACGGGGGACCCGAGGGACCCGAGGGACAAGAGGGACACAAGGGATGCGAGGGACACGGGGGACAGTCCTCCATTCCGTCAGCACGGCGGCTCCGGTACCGCTCGCGGCCCGGGTCCTCCTCCCTCGCCCGGTCGCGATCGCGGCCCGGGTCCGGTCCGCCGCAACCACCACGCCTTCGGCCCTCCACGCCCCCCCGCTCCGGCGCAGTGAACCCCGCGATGCTGCGGTGGCCGCTGATGTCGCCTGCGGCCGGACCGGCAGAGGGGGCCAATGCAGTAGGAACGCGAACGAGGGAGGAGGGGCCCCACGGGCTTTTCACCCGCTGCTCGTATGATTGGCTGCTGTATGACTGAATATTACAGAGAAGCTCGGGAAGAGGTCGTTGGCGCAAATTAGGAGAGGCCCCCGCAAGCACGCACGAAGCCACCCATTTGCCGCGATGGCCCCACTTGATCGAAAGCCCTTCGACCGGAGGCTGCACAGCGGCGAGCTGTAACCCTTGCTGACGGAACCCGGGTGGCTATATGCCGCGGCAGCGAACATAAGGTAGCCAATGCACAGCCATTGAGACCCTTCTCTCGGGCTTGGTGTCTCCTAGGTCTGACATCAAGCCGAAGGACCGGGTCAAGCGACTGTGGTGGCTGGCTGGGTTAGTAGGGCAGTGCGGAGTGCGCCCTGTTCGTCGCGGGTCCCGTCCCCGCAACGACGGGCAGCCGTACCTTCCTCCGACTCGGATGCTGACAGGGAGGACTTCATTGCCGGCGGACCATCGGGGTCGTTCCCCAGCGCCGCCGCCGCCGCCGCCCTCGCTTGCTGCCGCCGGAACGCCCATCAACTCCTCAGCCGGCCAGTCCACCGCCGATATGGGCGCGTGGCGCTTCGCCGGCGGCGGCCGGCCGTCGAGCATACCGCCGCCGCCGCCGCCCCCAGCGCCGCCCCGGTCCGGCCTGGTCGCATGCGGCAAAGGCAATGGGACGACCGAGGCGTTGTGAGCCGACCCGTCCTGGCAAACAACGGAGTCTTGGGGACACAACCAGGGAAGACACCAGTCATATGACTCAGGTACAGGCCCCCTTCGCTCCCGGAACCCTTCTTCCGTGACCGTGCCATCTCCTCCTCCTAAACCACGCCACAGCACCCTTGCCACCTGCCAGCCCGGATCCCAGGATCCCGCATCACATTACATCCCACCGCACCGCACCGCACCGCACCGCACCGCACCGCAGCCGCCACCTCACATCGCACGACGACCCGGCCCTCCCACCGGGAGTAGGGGCATGCCGCGTCACCTCCTGAACGGACCCGCACTGCATCACGCCAACGCACCTGCCCCAGAGAACCTTGGGCCATCCAAGTTCCATATGATGGGCGAGTGGCAGCGCCGCAGGGTGCCCGCCGTGGCTCTGACGCCTCCTTCCCTTGCCCCCGCTGGGCCCCCCGCTGGCATGGGCGGCGCCCCCGGGAGAATATTGCCTGCATGGTAGCCCGGGGTAATCACCATGGCCCGCCAGGGTCAGTTGCTGTCGCACGCAGACCCCGAGGCGGACCACCTGAGAGCGTGCGCGTCGTGCCAATTACGGTTCTGCTGGCCACCACAGCCCAGGGGATGCTATCCAGGACAAAACGAAATTATGATGTAGTTGGTGAGGCCACCAATTTGTAAGAGGTCGCTGTTCAGAACACAAAAAATGCCATGGTTGTGTTGGCCTCAGCCACATTCTAACGTTGCCGTCCAATACAAGATAAGCTAAGAAAGCGGAGAACATTAAGATAATTTAAATTGCTGCTTGCCGGGCATGGCCTGGCGAATTCTGCAATAATCCTTCCGCGCCTGGTTATAAGTACCTGAAGTGTTTGGTCCTGTTATTCAAAGACTGTTGTTTGGCATCGTTCATGAAAGCCGAGCGGGACGCGCACTTGAACTCGACAACTCCCAACTGTAACCGCTGCACGACCGGACGCCGAGCTCATACCGAACCATGATGACTAGCTCATCGCACCTCGGTGTTATGTGGGACAGCTGCACTCGCCTGCACTTCAGCAAGAGGCAGTGCGATGGAAGCTGACGACCCAACTGATAACCGTGCACGACCGGCACGACAGCAGGAGCTATATCGACGCCAAAGCCAGCACTCGTGGGCAACCCGTCCGGTGAGGCGGCATCTCCACTACCCTGCTCATCCGTGAGCGGGTCAGCCGCTGGCGGCCAAGGCCCCAGGGGCGCATTGTCAGAGTGATGCAAGCCCCTCAATCCAGACTGCGGGAGGGTACGGACCCCGGGGCCAGGGGTCCGTGCAAGGGCGCAAAGCCTAAACCGCAACACGGCCAGCACGAGAGGCCACGGACCAAGCAAGGACGGGACGCGCTGAAGTAGGCCGCAACGGCGGGGCTGAGGTGGCTGCTGCGCGGAGCTGAAGCAACGTGTTGGCAAACCCGACGGAGCGCTCCTTCCAGGTAGCTGAAGGCCTGGCTGAAGTGGCTGCTGCGCGGAGCTGAACGGCGGGGCTGAGGTGGCTGCTGCGCGGAGCTGAAGCAATCAAGGGCGGTGCTGCAAGACGACGCGGGACCGTGCGAATGGTGATTCCCCGAGCCCAACCCAGTTACCCAATGTTTCCCTGGGCCCGACCCAACGAGCGACCCGACACATACATGATCCCGAGCCCAGCCCATTTAGCCCAATCGTCACCTACCGGATGCGGGATCTCGTGAAGGTGCACAGCATGGGCTTTGGTCGTGGGGATAGGATGCAGGGGGATGCGTCAGGCGGTGAGTGAACGTGTTGGCAAACACCGATGACCCGCGGGGTCCGCTGTAACATCCTAATAATAATAAAACCCGACGGAGCGCTCCTTCCGATGAGCGATCCTGCAAGAAGCGACGCGAGGGCGGGGTCAGCGTGTATGGTGTGTGGAAAGCTGGCGTGGTAAGCTGGCGAAGCAAAAGTTACCTACCAACTTACCAACACCTGGATGGGCTACCACCGCGCCTGCAAGCAATGAGGAGTAACCACCAAGGGAGTCAGCTCGTGCCATGAGCAAGGGGCCGATTCGCAATCGATCACGAAGCGGCTGACTCATCACCTTGCAGGTAGGCGCGGACTGACCACCGCACCTGGCCAATCAATCCGCAACAGCAGCCACCGCGCCTGCAAGCAATAAGAAGTAACCACCAAGGGAGTCAGCTCGTGCCATAACGCGCGGGCAGATCCGTATTATCGCACAGCCACAACACCGACCTGGCCCATCACCTATCACCATGAGCGGTCCTGCACGCAAGTACGCAAGTAAGGCGGTCAGACCGCCTATCGTGGAAGGCAGTTGCACAGTGATGTAGATGCCGACGTACCGTCGAGGTAGGTCCGCAGGCGCTCTTCTGGACCAACTAACGTAAGCAGGCTCCATCTCGCGAGGGGCATCGCAGCGCACAAGGAATGGGGCAGGGGGTTAGAAGAGTGACGTGATCAAATCAAGCTCGTGGGTCTACGGCATTGTACGAAATCAATAACAAACAAAGTGAATGCGTGTGCAAAGGCTGCGCTGCGCTGTGCTGAGCGGGCTGAGGTGGCTGCTACGCGGAGCTGAACGGCGGGGCTGAGGTGGCTGCTGCGCGGAGCTGAACGGCGGGGCTGAGGTGGCTGCTGCGCGGAGCTGAAGCAATCAAGGGCGGTGCTGCAAGACGACGCGGGACCGTGCGAAGGATGATTCCCGAGCCCAACCCAGTTACCCAATCCATCCCTGGGCCCGACCCAACGAGCGACCCGGCGCATACATGATCCCGAGCCCAGCCCATTTAGCCCAATCGTCACCTACCGGATGCGGGATCTCGTGAAGGTGCACAGCATGGGCTTTGGTCGTGGGGATAGGATGTAGGGGGATGCGTCAGGCGGTGAGTGAACGTGTTGGCAAACCCGACGGAGCGCTCCTTCCGATGAGCGATCCTGCAAGAAGCGACGCGAGGGCGGGGTCAGCGTGTATGGTGTGTGGAAAGCTGGCGTGGTAAGCTGGCGAAGCAAAACTTACCTACCAACTTACCAACACCTGGATGGGCTACCACCGCGCCTGCAAGCAATGAGGAGTAACCACCAAGGGAGTCAGCTCGTGCCATGAGCAAGGGGCCGATTCGCAATCGATCACGAAGCGGCTGACTCATCACCTTGCAGGTAGGCGCGGACTGACCACCGCACCTGGCCAATCAATCCGCAACAGCAGCCACCGCGCCTGCAAGCAATAAGAAGTAACCACCAAGGGAGTCAGCTCGTGCCATAACGCGCGGGCAGATCCGTATTATCGCACAGCCACAACACCGACCTGGCCCATCACCTATCACCATGAGCGGTCCTGCACGCAAGTACGCAAGTAAGGCGGTCAGACCGCCTATCGTGGAAGGCAGTTGCACAGTGATGTAGATGCCGACGTACCGTCGAGGTAGGTCCGCAGGCGCTCTTCTGGACCAACTAACGTAAGCAGGCTCCATCTCGCGAGGGGCATCGCAGCGCACAAGGAATGGGGCAGGGGGTTAGAAGAGTGACGTGATCAAATCAAGCTCGTGGGTCTACGGCATTGTACGAAATCAATAACAAACAAAGTGAATGCGTGTGCAAAGGCTGCGCTGCGCTGTGCTGAGCGGGCTGAGGTGGCTGCTACGCGGAGCTGAACGGCGGGGCTGAGGTGGCTGCTGCGCGGAGCTGAACGGCGGGGCTGAGGTGGCTGCTGCGCGGAGCTGAAGCAATCAAGGGCGGTGCTGCAAGACGACGCGGGACCGTGCGAAGGATGATTCCCCGAGCCCAACCCAGTTACCCAATCCATCCCTGGGCCCGACCCAACGAGCGACCCGGCGCATACATGATCCCGAGCCCAGCCCATTTAGCCCAATCGTCACCTACCGGATGCGGGATCTCGTGAAGGTGCACAGCATGGGCTTTGGTCGTGGGGATAGGATGTAGGGGGATGCGTCAGGCGGTGAGTGAACGTGTTGGCAAACCCGACGGAGCGCTCCTTCCGATGAGCGATCCTGCAAGAAGCGACGCGAGGGCGGGGTCAGCGTGTATGGTGTGTGGAAAGCTGGCGTGGTAAGCTGGCGAAGCAAAACTTACCTACCAACTTACCAACACCTGGATGGGCTACCACCGCGCCTGCAAGCAATGAGGAGTAACCACCAAGGGAGTCAGCTCGTGCCATGAGCAAGGGGCCGATTCGCAATCGATCACGAAGCGGCTGACTCATCACCTTGCAGGTAGGCGCGGACTGACCACCGCACCTGGCCAATCAATCCGCAACAGCAGCCACCGCGCCTGCAAGCAATAAGAAGTAACCACCAAGGGAGTCAGCTCGTGCCATAACGCGCGGGCAGATCCGTATTATCGCACAGCCACAACACCGACCTGGCCCATCACCTATCACCATGAGCGGTCCTGCACGCAAGTACGCAAGTAAGGCGGTCAGACCGCCTATCGTGGAAGGCAGTTGCACAGTGATGTAGATGCCGACGTACCGTCGAGGTAGGTCCGCAGGCGCTCTTCTGGACCAACTAACGTAAGCAGGCTCCATCTCGCGAGGGGCATCGCAGCGCACAAGGAATGGGGCAGGGGGTTAGAAGAGTGACGTGATCAAATCAAGCTCGTGGGTCTACGGCATTGTACGAAATCAATAACAAACAAAGTGAATGCGTGTGCAAAGGCTGCGCTGCGCTGTGCTGAGCGGGCTGAGGTGGCTGCTACGCGGAGCTGAACGGCGGGGCTGAGGTGGCTGCTGCGCGGAGCTGAACGGCGGGGCTGAGGTGGCTGCTGCGCGGAGCTGAAGCAATCAAGGGCGGTGCTGCAAGACGACGCGGGACCGTGCGAAGGATGATTCCCCGAGCCCAACCCAGTTACCCAATCCATCCCTGGGCCCGACCCAACGAGCGACCCGGCGCATACATGATCCCGAGCCCAGCCCATTTAGCCCAATCGTCACCTACCGGATGCGGGATCTCGTGAAGGTGCACAGCATGGGCTTTGGTCGTGGGGATAGGATGTAGGGGGATGCGTCAGGCGGTGAGTGAACGTGTTGGCAAACCCGACGGAGCGCTCCTTCCGATGAGCGATCCTGCAAGAAGCGACGCGAGGGCGGGGTCAGCGTGTATGGTGTGTGGAAAGCTGGCGTGGTAAGCTGGCGAAGCAAAACTTACCTACCAACTTACCAACACCTGGATGGGCTACCACCGCGCCTGCAAGCAATGAGGAGTAACCACCAAGGGAGTCAGCTCGTGCCATGAGCAAGGGGCCGATTCGCAATCGATCACGAAGCGGCTGACTCATCACCTTGCAGGTAGGCGCGGACTGACCACCGCACCTGGCCAATCGATCCACAACAGCAGCCACCGCGCCTGCAAGCAATAAGAAGTAACCACCAAGGGAGTCAGCTCGTGCCATGAGCAAGGGGCCGATTCGCAATCGATCACGAAGCGGCTGACTCATCACCTTGCAGGTAGGCGCGGACTGACCACCGCACCTGGCCAATCGATCCACAACAGCAGCCACCGCGCCTGCAAGCAATAAGAAGTAACCACCAAGGGAGTCAGCTCGTGCCATAACGCGCGGGCAGATCCGTATTATCGCACAGCCACAACACCGACCTGGCCCATCACCTATCACCATGAGAGGTCCTGCACGCAAGTACACAAGTTAGGCGGTCAGACCGCCTATCGTGGAAGGCAGTTGCACAGTGATGTAGATGCCGACGTACCGTCGAGGTAGGTCCGCAGGCGCTCTTCTGGACCAACTAACGTAAGCAGGCTCCATCTCGCGAGGGGCATCGCAGCGCACAAGAAATGGGGCAGGGGGTTAGAAGAGTGACGTGATCAAATCAAGCTCGTGGGTCTACGGCATTGTACGAAATCAATAACAAACAAAGTGAATGCGTGTGCAAAGGCTGCGCTGCGCTGTGCTGAGCGGGCTGAGGTGGCTGCTACGCGGAGCTGAACGGCGGGGCTGAAGTGGCTGCTGCGCGGAGCTGAACGGCGGGGCTGAGGTGGCTGCTGCGCGGAGCTGAAGCAATCAAGGGCGGTGCTGCAAGACGACGCGGGACCGTGCGAAGGATGATTCCCCGAGCCCAACCCAGTTACCCAATCCATCCCCGGACCCGACCCAACGAGCGACCCGGCACATACATGATCCCGAGCCCAGCCCATTTAGCCCAATCGTCACCTACCGGATGCGGGATCTCGTGAAGGTGCACAGCATGGGCTTTGGTCGTGGGGATAGGGTGTAGGGGGATGCGTCAGGCGGTGAGTGAACGTGTTGGCAAACCCGACGGATCGCTCCTTCCGATGAGCGATCCTGCAAGAAGCGACGCGAGGGCGGGGTCAGCGTGTATGGTGTGTGGAAAACTGGCGTGGAAAGCTGGCGATGCAAAACTTACCTACCAACTTATCAACACCTGGATGGGCTACCACCGCGCCTGCAAGCAATGAGGAGTAACCACCAAGGGAGTCAGCTCGTGCCATGAGCAAGGGGCCGATTCGCAATCGATCACGAAGCGGCTGACTCATCACCTTGCAGGTAGGCGCGGACTGACCACCGCACCTGGCCAATCGATCCACAACAGCAGCCACCGCGCCTGCAAGCAATAAGAAGTAACCACCAAGGGAGTCAGCTCGTGCCATAACGCGCGGGCAGATCCGTATTATCGCACAGCCACAACACCGACCTGGCCCATCACCTATCACCATGAGAGGTCCTGCACGCAAGTACACAAGTTAGGCGGTCAGACCGCCTATCGTGGAAGGCAGTTGCACAGTGATGTAGATGCCGACGTACCGTCGAGGTAGGTCCGCAGGCGCTCTTCTGGACCAACTAACGTAAGCAGGCTCCATCTCGCGAGGGGCATCGCAGCGCACAAGGAATGGGGCAGGGGGTTAGAAGAGTGACGTGATCAAATCAAGCTCGTGGGTCTACGGCATTGTACGAAATCAATAACAAACAAAGTGGATGCGTGTGCAAAGGCTGCGCTGCGCTGTGCTGAGCGGGCTGAGGTGGCTGCTACGCGGAGCTGAACGGCGGGGCTGAAGTGGCTGCTGCGCGGAGCTGAACGGCGGGGCTGAGGTGGCTGCTGCGCGGAGCTGAAGCAATCAAGGGCGGTGCTGCAAGACGACGCGGGACCGTGCGAAGGATGATTCCCGAGCCCAACCCAGTTACCCAATCCATCCCTGGACCCGACCCAACGAGCGACCCGGCACATACATGATCCCGAGCCCAGCCCATTTAGCCCAATCGTCACCTACCGGATGCGGGATCTCGTGAAGGTGCACAGCATGGGCTTTGGTCGTGGGGATAGGGTGTAGGGGGATGCGTCAGGCGGTGAGTGAACGTGTTGGCAAACCCGACGGATCGCTCCTTCCGATGAGCGATCCTGCAAGAAGCGACGCGAGGGCGGGGTCAGCGTGTATGGTGTGTGGAAAACTGGCGTGGAAAACTGGCGATGCAAAACTTACCTACCAACTTATCAACACCTGGATGGGCTACCACCGCGCCTGCAAGCAATGAGGAGTAACCACCAAGGGAGTCAGCTCGTGCCATGAGCAAGGGGCCGATTCGCAATCGATCACGAAGCGGCTGACTCATCACCTTGTAGGCGCGGACTGACCACCGCACCTGGCCAATCAATCCGCAACAGCAGCCACCGCGCCTGCAAGCAATGAGGAGTAACCACCAAGGGAGTCAGCTCGTGCCATAACGCGCGGGCAGATCCATATTATCGCACAGCCACAACACCGACCTGGCCCATCACCTATCACCATGAGCGGCCCTGCACGCAAGTACGCAAGTAAGGCGGTCAGACCGCCTATCGTGGAAGGCAGTTGCACAGTGATGTAGATGCCGACGTACCGTCGAGGTAGGTCCGCAGGCGCTCTTCTGGACCAACTAACGTAAGCAGGCTCCATCTCGCGAGGGGCATCGCAGCGCACAAGGAATGGGGCAGGGGTTTAGAAGAGTGACGGGATCAAATCTCATGGGTCTACGGCATTGTACGAAATCAATAGCAAACAACGTGAATGCGTGTGCAAAGGCTGCGCTGAGCTGTGCTGAGCTTAGCTGAACGGCGGGGCTGAGGTGGCTGCTGCGCGGAGCTGAACAGCGGGGCTGAGGTGGCTGCTGCGCGGAGCTGAACAGCGGGGCTGAGGTGGCTGCTGCGCGGAGCTGAAGCAATCAAGGGCGGTGCTGCAAGACGACGCGGGACCGTGCGAATGATGATTCCCCGAGCCCAACCCAGTTACCCAATCCATCCCTGGGCCCACGGCCCCGCGCATGATCCCTCCCTCCGCTCAACCCAACGAACGGCCCCGCGCATGATCCCTCCCTCCGCTCAACCCAACCCCTCCCTCCGCTCAACTCAACCAACGGCCCCGCGCATGATGATCCCGAGGGAGCAGATCCCTATCGTCACCTACCGGATGTGGGATCTCGTGACGGCAAAGGCGCATTCCGTCGACGGCGGTCTTCGACACATTTTCACGGTTGAGGAAGCTTCGCTGGTCACTCGGGTCTGTGTGTGCGGGGAAGGAAAAGCGCGGCGGGATAAGAGGTTGACGATAAGAGGTACTTCGAAGCGCAATGTGATCCCAGGTCAGTGCGCAAACCATTTCCACGCCCAGAAACATCAACACAGTCAGCAGGCATACATGCCAAGCATGTTGCGGTCGGACGCACGTTGGTCACAATGGTCACGCCCCGTTATTGCACCAAAACGAGCTTCAAGTAACAGTCCAATATAACGTAATCCACAAGCCAGCACTCACGTAAGGTTTACAGCGGCGCTTGCGACTTCGCTGTCGACAGGAACCTGACCTTGATTATTCTTTGTGACATTTCTGCAGCAACATATTATAAATTTATAGTCAAGAATCTAAAAGAGCGGCGATTCCGGCATGGCAAGGGAGCATCGACTTTGGGACTGTACCGTAAGCACTGGCGACCAGCAAACGCGTCTTGCAGACGATGAGCTCCCCTTGGACGTTGAGGCTGTTCGGCTGCGACCGAGTTAGCAGGGCTGCAACGCTCCGGGACAGTGAAAGGACAGGACTCCTAACCTTCAGCGCGAATGCAGTAAGAAAACGCTGTTCCTGCTTTGATACAGCTGCTTGGTGAGAAGAAGGTGAGTTGCCGGTTTATATGGAATTACCAACCATGGAATTACTGGCCTAGAAGTCGTACAACATGGCAAGTTCACTACTGCTGCTTTGTACATGCTTCAGGCATTGGATCTTGGTGCACAAGCCTGAGGCGGTGCTGATCAGACGGCGAAAGGTATCGTGACAAGGACCAGCTGGCTGGCCATCGTCCCTAAAACCGAAGAAAAGTTCCGAGCGACGCCTCGGTCGTGGCCGGCCAGTTCTGATTCTCATTGTGATGACGTTCAGTCACATTGCGCGAGAAGTTTGCGGAGCTCCGCTGGAGGTAGTGGCTGCAATTACTGCAAAGCGCTCTACCAGCCCTGTCGACTACCGAAGTTATGTTCGTATGGTATTTCAGTTGCATCGCTACATGCGTGCAATATGCGCTGTGAGCCTTGCATGGCACCCTTCCGCGGTGGGATGGACGATGGTGTCGGGCATGCAAGCCGCCGCTAGGTGAATGGCAATTCGCGAACTTCGAATGCCCAGACAAGGTCGTAAGAGAATCTTTCTGTGGAATCCGGAGTTCATTTTGGCGAATTTGTGTCGAGGTGTCACATGCTACATACGTTTGGGCCGACAATTGGCCGGGACACAGCACAGCACGGCGCCTCCGCGCGCGTCTTACAAATAAACTAGGCTGCTCTAACTGGTCGTCCGACGCCGCGCGGGTACACCCCCGCACCTCCCACACTGAGAGGGGCAGGGACGGGCGGCCCCCCACACGGCTTGATCCTGCCACGACACACCAGTTCGAAGCCTGCTCACCAACTCTACAAACACCAATTGGACACCTGCCAAAGAGCTGCGCAGGACTACTGAAAGCCCACTACGCCGACTACACAACTACCAAAAGCGCGAACGAACCTGCTACGGTAGCCAGCGCCTTCCCCTCCCCCCAAGGAATGGGAGGCGCACTAAACTACCCACCACACCACGCCACCAGCAATCGCCACCGCGACAACCCGGAAGGTGAACAGGATGTGGGGGGAAACGTCCGAGACTGCGCGCGACGTGGACGTTCGCGGGCCCCCAGGCCCCAAGGGCAGCGCCCTCTCCCGCTCGCCCAGTCCCACGAGGGTAGGCCGTCCCGCGGTCCGATCCCCTCGGGTGTCGGGTCCCTCCCCGGGACCCGGAGGGCGCGACACACCCCCTCACCCATCCCGCTACATGGCTTCGACCACCCGGAAACGAGCCTACACCGCCGACAGCGCACATGTGAAAACACTGCATGGGACCGCCAGCGGCCATGCTGTTGAATGTCGTCCTTGCTGGCGCCAGCGTTAGCAGCGGCCGTGGCACTGCCCTTCCGCAGGCTGTGCGAAGAAAAGCGCTGTAAGTCTGTCGACCTCAAAACCCCGGGACCGCCGCGTGCAGCTCCGACAGGCATAGCCGCAGACGCCGGGTGGAATCCGCTTTGCCCCAGGCCACACCCCCAAAGCACGTAATACTGGGGCGGGTGGGAGGGGGGCGGGGGCAGGCTCCCGCCGGCCCCGCGCATCTCCCCCTCTTTACCTCACCCTACCTGGCCCCACCGCCTCATCTGGCGCTGTAGGAAGCCCGGGAAAGGGGCGAGAGGGCTGTGCAGGGTTGAGGCCGTAGCTCAGATCCGCCGGGGGCCCCCTTGGGTGGGGTTGAGCGAGTTGCATCCGTGAGGGGGTCAGCCGCTGGCGGCCAAGACACCACGTGCGCGTCGTCAGAATTGCACAAGCCCCACAATCCAGGCTGCCTGATTGCATCGGCCTCGGCTGCATGCGGGGCCAGGGGTCCGTGCAAGGGCGCAAAGCCATCATCACAAACACGGCGCGCACGAGAGGCCATGGACCAAGTAAGGACGGGACGCGCACGCTGTCGACGCGCTGACGTAGGCCACACACCTGTGGAGCTGCACCTGCGCCCCCCCCGCAGTTGGATCGCGCCGTCTCACACCACTCACTCGGTCCTGATGGCCAAGGCGTGTCTGCGACCCTACCGACAGGGCCTGACTGCAGGTACGGCCAGTATGGCGAGGCCTGACCTCTTGGAAGGGTGCGACCGAAGGGGTCAAAGTGGGTCTGGAAAAGGGTTGTGCAAACAGTGCACGGCGATGATACCGCGGGTCCCCGTCTAGTCCACGCTGTTTGTGGTGGTGAAAACCACCGGTTGAGCACTGACGCCCATCCAGCCTGCCAGTCCACAGTTCTGACACTCGCCCTAGCAAAATGCGGCCGCACAACCTTGATGATATGCACAGGCCGAGGCGAGTCCCACAAAGAGGCCTGCACACCGCCCAGCACAATAGCGCCAGCTCTCTCTGCCGCATCATTCCCTTGCCCCTCAGCCAGCATGCCCGCAGACAGCTGCAAGGGCGAGGTGCGCAGGCCTCCCGCCTCCACCGCCGCACCTGGCCCACGGGTCCGCCGCACCCCCGCGGATCCGTGCTCGTAAACAACACTTTCGGCGCCTTTCCACCGGGACCGGGTGTTCCAACGGGCCCAGATAGCTCGTAGGCGCCTATTGCTGACGGGACCTGGAGAGGGTTGCGGACTGCCAGCTGCGTTGGGGTCGCCTCCTTGATGCAGCTGCGTGGATCCGTGGCTGAGGGCTGCGGAGCCCTCCCTGTTGCCACATCGGGACGAGGACCTGTCGTCCTTCGGGCGCTGCGCCCTCCAGCTGACCAGGACCCCTGCACCTCCGCGGGTCCCAAGCAGCACTGATGTGTCATGCATGTACCGCCCTCCCAACTCCCGCAGCACCGCCCCCCCCCCACGTCCCGCAGCTGTGTGTTACAGCCGCAACCCAAGATGCCCGACAGCTCCAGGGGAATGTCCTTCTCTCCAGGGTTGCTTGGGCAGTGCCTCCAAACACACCGTTACCGCGTCGGCGAGGGAGATGGACCCAGCTGCTGCCATGACGTCGCACAGGCCTGCAGATGTGCAGAGGGGGGAGGGGGAAGGGGGAAGGCGGACGGGGGGGATGGCGGAGGCAACATACGCGCGCCAAGCGATGTTCGACAAGCCGTCCACAACCACGCGGGGTAGCAATCACGCGAAACAAAGATGACGAATCACCTCTCCAGGTTATTGCTCAGAGCTCTGTTTCTGAAGTGCTACTCGGTGGGATGCCTGCATGCCTCCATCCTCCCCAGCCCGCCCCTACCCAGCCGCGCATAGGGCTCCTCCCCAGCCCGCTCCAAATCGGCCACGCATAGGCGTCCTCCCTAGCCCGCCCCAACGCTGTCACGCATAGCCTTGCTCCCCAAGCCGCCCCAGCCCGGCCACGCATAGTCCTCGTCCAACCCAACCTGCTTAACCTCCTGAGCCTCCCCTGGCCTCGGCGGGCTCCAGCAGGTAGGACCGTGTGTCCAGCGGCTCCCCCAGCGGCTCCCCCAGCGGCTCCCCCAGCAGCTCCCCCAGCGGCTCCCCCAGCGGCTCCCTCCACCAGCGGCTCCCTCCGCCAGCGGCTCCATCAGCGGCTCCCTCCACCAGCGGCTCCCTCCACCAGCGGCTCCACCAGCGGCTCCACCAGCGGCTCCCCCAGCGGCTCCCTCCACCAGCGGCTCCCTCCCCCAGCGGCTCCACCAGCGGCTCCCTCCACCAGCGGCTCCCTCCACCAGCGGCTCCCTCCACCAGCGGCTCCCTCCACCAGCGGCTCCACCAGCGGGGGCCCGCCGTCGTGCAGGCGAACACCAGGGCCGCGGACCGTGACCGAATCCGCGAAAGGCCCACCGGGGCCTGCTTGAATGCGGAGGACACCACACCGGAGCCACACAGGAGAGGCAGTGCAGTCGCGAATCAGCGGCGGCTAAGCGCCGCGGAGGTGCCGACGCCGGTTTGTGAAGCGGCCAGGTAGGCCGACAGGGACTGCTGCGCCACTGCCCGCCACTGCCCACCACCACAATTGCAACACCAGGCCGTAGCCGACGCCTGGGCGCTGTGGGAGGCTGCGGCCGCTCCGGACGTTGCGGTGGCCAGGGCAGGTGCACACACGTGTGTGAAGCAATGACAGGACCGTGCGAGGTGACGTAAGCGTTCGATCCGAAAGCGCGTCACCACTCCCGCTTGGAGGCGCCACTGTTTGCTTTCCAAAGGCACCTATGGCCAAGAGCGGCACCACCTGTACCACGCAACCTCCCCCTTCCGCCTCCTCCAGCTCCGCCTACTCACCGCGCCTTCACTGACTATGTGTAGCCGTTCGTACTCGTCCACGGACCGGCACTCCGCCATCTTCTTCATCTGGCTGCGGAGACACATGAAGCGCAACAGGTGGCGACACAAGCGGGGCCATGTTGGTGCCGAGTCATGTTCCGCGGCACACCAGCCCAGGGAGAAAGCGACATCACCCAGCACCGATATTGTTGATAAGCCCCAAACCAGCCGGGGTCCAGCCCGCCCATCGTACGCAAGGTTGGGCACCCCAGGCGATGACTGTCTACCAAGATCGTTGATTGTCCCCCACACCGAACTGCGGACAGCGTTTGCCGACCCAGTTCCCCGAGACTGGGTCAACCGTGGCGCGTCAACAAGTCCAACATGACAGGTGAAAGAAGATTGCCCCGCGTTGAAAATGTCGGAGGTTAGGGTTGCGGTCCAGCACAACCCACTGGCCGGGACCGCCGCTTCCCAGGGGCGCCCTTGTGGCATTCAATTGGTCGTGGCATTCAAGGTGCTTACACATGATGGATTCCGGTCAACGGCAACAGGCGGATGCGCTCCGGGTGCGCTGCAGGGGGCCCTTGTACGTCCACACACCGCCAGTTCCTTCCCAGCTGCCGACTATTCCGTACATCAGTACACTTACTTGCTGATGAGCTGCTCGCCGCCGCCTCCTGTCCGCGCCCCGGTGGCCATGCCGCGGCCCTCCGATCCCTCCTCCTTGTCCGGTGAGCCCGGCGCGCTGGAGCTACCGCGCCCGCCTGAGGCTCTTCCTGCTGCTGCGGCCCCGCTGGGGCCCCGCCGGGGCGGGGCCCCGCCGGAGCGCCCCGACACGTTCTCCGCGCTGACGCCCTTCCGGGGACTGGGCGCCGACGCCCTGCCGGGGACTGGGCGACGTCCCTGTGCCGGCAGTAGACCACACGAAAGCATCTCATATCAAGGAGACAAAGCGTGTTAGGAGACAAACACGTACGGGAAATATCACATGCTAAAACGGGGCGAGTTGGGATGCAGGCCCTGCGGAGGAGCTTGCCACGTCGTCCCCGGAGCCGATAGTCATGCGACCCGCCGAGCCCGCCGGTAACCAATGTGCCGCACGCACGGATCTCGTCGGACACCACGAGGGACCCGAGGGACACGGGGCCCACGAGGGACAAGACGGACACGGGGGACCCGAGGGACCCGAGGGACAAGAGGGACACAAGGGATGCGAGGGACACGGGGGACAGTCCTCCATTCCGTCAGCACGGCGGCTCCGGTACCGCTCGCGGCCCGGGTCCTCCTCCCTCGCCCGGTCGCGATCGCGGCCCGGGTCCGGTCCGCCGCAACCACCACGCCTTCGGCCCTCCACGCCCCCCCGCTCCGGCGCAGTGAACCCCGCGATGCTGCGGTGGCCGCTGATGTCGCCTGCGGCCGGACCGGCAGAGGGGGCCAATGCAGTAGGAACGCGAACGAGGGAGGAGGGGCCCCACGGGCTTTTCACCCGCTGCTCGTATGATTGGCTGCTGTATGACTGAATATTACAGAGAAGCTCGGGAAGAGGTCGTTGGCGCAAATTAGGAGAGGCCCCAGCAATTTGCCGCGATGGCCCCACTTGATCGAAAGCCCTTCGACCGGAGGCTGCACAGCGGCGAGCTGTAACCCTTGCTGACGGAACCCGGGTGGCTAAATGCCGCGGCAGCGAACACAAGGTAGCCAATGCACAGCCATTGGGACCCTTCTCTCGGGCTTGGTGTCTCCTAGGTCTGACACCAAGCCGAAGGACCGGGTCAAGCGACTGTGGTGGCTGGCTGGGTTAGTAGGGCAGTGCGGAGTGCGCCCTGTTCGTCGCGGGTCCCGTCCCCGCAACGACGGGCAGCCGTACCTTCCTCCGACTCGGACGCTGACAGGGAGGACTTCATTGCCAGCGGACCATCGGGGTCGTTCCCCAGCGCCGCCGCCGCCGCCGCCTTCGCTTGCTGCCGCCGGAACGCCATCCGCTCCTCCGCCGCCCGGTCCACCGCCGATATGGGCGTGTGGCGCTTCGCCGGCGGCGGCCGGCCGTCGACCATACCGCCGCCGCCGCCGCCCCCAGCGCCGCCCCGGTCCGGCCGTCGACCATACCGCCGCCGCCAGCGGCTCCACCAGCGGCTCCCTCCACCAGCGGCTCCCTCCACCAGCGGCTCCCTCCCCCAGCGGCTTCCTCCACCAGCAGCTCCCTCCCCCAGAGGCTCCCTCCCCCAGAGGCTCCCTCCCCCAGAGGCTCCCTCCCCCCGAGGCTCCCTCCACCAGCGGCTTCCTCCACCAGCGGCTCCCTCCACCAGCGGCTCCCTCCCCCAGCGGCTCCACCAGCAGCTCCCTCCACCAGCGGCTCCCCCAGCGGCTCCACCAGCGGCTCCCTCCACCAGCGGCTCCCCAACGGCTCCCTCCACCAGCGCTCCACCAGCGGCTCCCTCCACCAGCGGCTCCACCAGCGGCTCCGCCAGCGGCTCCCTCCACCAGCGGCTCCCTCCACCGGCCACCGGCACCTACAAACGTACCAACACCTGCAACTTACCAACACCTGCAACTTACCAACACCGCGCCTGCAAGCAATAACAAGTAACCACCAAGGGAGTCAGCTCGTGCCATAACGCGCGGGCAGATCCGTATTATCGCACAGCCACAACACCGACCTGGCCTATCACCTATCACCATGAGCGGTCCTGCACGCAAGTACGCAAGTAAGGCGGTCAGACCACCTATCGTGGAAGGCAGTTGCACAGTGATGTAGATGCCGACGTACCGTCGAGGTAGGTCCGCAGGCGCTCTTCTGGACCAACTAACGTAAGCAGGCTCCATCTCGCGAGGGCATCGCAGCGCACAAGGAATGGGGCGGGGGGTTAGAAGAGTGACGTGATCAAATCAAGCTCGTGGGTCTACGGCATTGTACGAAATCAATAGCAAACAACGTGAATGCGTGTGCAAAGGCTGCGCTGCGCTGTGCTGAGCTTAGCTGAACGGCGGCGGGGCTGAGGTGGCTGCTGCGCGGAGCTGAACAGCGGGGCTGAGGTGGCTGCTGCGCGGAGCTGAAGCAATCAAGGGCGGTGCTGCAAGACGACGCGGGACCGTGCGAAGGTTGATTCCCCGAGCCCAACCCAGTTACCCAATCCATCCCTGGACCCGACCCAACGAGCGACCCGGCACATACATGATCCCGAGCCCAGCCCATTTAGCCCAATCGTCACCTACCGGATGCGGGATCTCGTGAAGGTGCACAGCATGGGCTTTGGTCTTGGGATAGGGTGTAGGGGGATGCGTCAGCCGGTGAGTGAACGTGTTGGCAAACCCGACGGAGCGCTCCTTCCGATGAGCGATCCTGCAAGAAGCGACGCGAGGGCGGGGTCAGCGTGTATGGTGTGTGGAAAGCTGGCGTGGTAAGCTGGCGATGCAAAACTTACCTACCAACTTACCAACACCTGGATGGGCTACCACCGCGCCTGCAAGCAATGAGGAGTAATCACCAAGGGAGTCAGCTCGTGCCATGAGCAAGGGGCCGATTCGCAATCGATCACGAAGCGGCTGACTCATCACCTTGTAGGCGCGGACTGACCACCGCACCTTGCCAATCGATCCGCAACAGCAGCCACCGCGCCTGCAAGCAATAACAAGTAACCACCAAGGGAGTCAGCTCGTGCCATAACGCGCGGGCAGATCCGTATTATCGCACAGCCACAACACCGACCTGGCCCATCACCTATCACCATGAGCGGCCCTGCACGCAAGTACGCAAGTCAGGCGGTCAGACCGCCTATCGTGGAAGGCAGTTGCACAGTGATGTAGATGCCGACGTACCGTCGAGGTAGGTCCGCAGGCGCTCTTCTGGACCAACTAACGTAAGCAGGCTCCATCTCGCGAGGGGCATCGCAGCGCACAAGGAATGGGGCGGGGGGTTAGAAGAGTGACGTGATCAAATCAAGCTCGTGGGTCTACGGCATTGTACGAAATCAATAGCAAACAACGTGAATGCGTGTGCAAAGGCTGCGCTGCGCTGTGCTGAGCTTAGCTGAACGGCGGGGCTGAGGTGGCTGCTGCGCGGAGCTGAACGGCGGGGCTGAGGTGGCTGCTGCGCGGAGCTGAAGCAATCAAGGGCGGTGCTGCAAGACGACGCGGGACCGTGCGAAGGTTGATTCCCCGAGCCCAACCCAGTTACCCAATCCATCCCTGGGCCCGACACAACGAGCGACCCGGCACATACATGATCCCGAGCCCAGCCCATTTAGCCCAATCGTCACCTACATACCGGATGCGGGATCTCGTGAAGGTGCACAGCATGGGCTTTGGTCTTGGGGATAGGATGTAGGGGGATGCGTCAGCCGGTGAGTGAACGTGTTGGCAAACCCGACGGAGCGCTCCTTCCGATGAGCGATCCTGCAAGAAGCGACGCGAGGGCGGGGTCAGCGTGTATGGTGTGTGGAAAGCTGGCGTGGTAAGCTGGCGAAGCAAAACTTACCTACCAACTTACCAACACCTGGATGGGCTACCACCGCGCCTGCAAGCAATGAGGAGTAATCACCAAGGGAGTCAGCTCGTGCCATGAGCAAGGGGCCGATTCGCAATCAATCACGAAGCGGCTGACTCATCACCTTGTAGGCGCGGACTGACCACCGCACCTTGCCAATCGATCCGCAACAGCAGCCACCGCGCCTGCAAGCAATAACAAGTAACCACCAAGGGAGTCAGCTCGTGCCATAACGCGCGGGCAGATCCGTATTATCGCACAGCCACAACACCGACCTGGCCCATCACCTATCACCATGAGCGGCCCTGCACGCAAGTACGCAAGTCAGGCGGTCAGACCGCCTATCGTGGAAGGCAGTTGCACAGTGATGTAGATGCCGACGTACCGTCGAGGTAGGTCCGCAGGCGCTCTTCTGGACCAACTAACGTAAGCAGGCTCCATCTCGCGAGGGGCATCGCAGCGCACAAGGAATGGGGCGGGGGGTTAGAAGAGTGACGTGATCAAATCAAGCTCGTGGGTCTACGGCATTGTACGAAATCAATAGCAAACAACGTGAATGCGTGTGCAAAGGCTGCGCTGCGCTGTGCTGAGCTTAGCTGAACGGCGGGGCTGAGGTGGCTGCTGCGCGGAGCTGAACGGCGGGGCTGAGGTGGCTGCTGCGCGGAGCTGAAGCAATCAAGGGCGGTGCTGCAAGACGACGCGGGACCGTGCGAAGGTTGATTCCCCGAGCCCAACCCAGTTACCCAATCCATCCCTGGGCCCGACACAACGAGCGACCCGGCACATACATGATCCCGAGCCCAGCCCATTTAGCCCAATCGTCACCTACATACCGGATGCGGGATCTCGTGAAGGTGCACAGCATGGGCTTTGGTCTTGGGGATAGGATGTAGGGGGATGCGTCAGCCGGTGAGTGAACGTGTTGGCAAACCCGACGGAGCGCTCCTTCCGATGAGCGATCCTGCAAGAAGCGACGCGAGGGCGGGGTCAGCGTGTATGGTGTGTGGAAAGCTGGCGTGGTAAGCTGGCGAAGCAAAACTTACCTACCAACTTACCAACACCTGGATGGGCTACCACCGCGCCTGCAAGCAATGAGGAGTAACCACCAAGGGAGTCAGCTCGTGCCATGAGCAAGGGGCCGATTCGCAATCAATCACGAAGCGGCTGACGCATCACCTTGTAGGCGCGGACTGACCACCGCACCTGGCCAATCAATCCGCAACAGCAGCCACCGCGCCTGCAAGCAATAAGAAGTAACCACCAAGGGAGTCAGCTCGTGCCATAACGCGCGGGCAGATCCGTATTATCGCACAGCCACAACACCGACCTGGCCTATCACCTATCACCATGAGCGGTCCTGCACGCAAGTACGCAAGTAAGGCGGTCAGACCACCTATCGTGGAAGGCAGTTGCACAGTGATGTAGATGCCGACGTACCGTCGAGGTAGGTCCGCAGGCGCTCTTCTGGACCAACTAACGTAAGCAGGCTCCATCTCGCGAGGGGCATCGCAGCGCACAAGGAATGGGGCGGGGGGTTAGAAGAGTGACGTGATCAAATCAAGCTCGTGGGTCTACGGCATTGTACGAAATCAATAGCAAACAACGTGAATGCGTGTGCAAAGGCTGCGCTGCGCTGTGCTGAGCTTAGCTGAACGGCGGGGCTGAGGTGGCTGCTGCGCGGAGCTGAACGGCGGGGCTGAGGTGGCTGCTGCGCGGAGCTGAAGCAATCAAGGGCGGTGCTGCAAGACGACGCGGGACCGTGCGAAGGATGATTCCCCGAGCCCAACCCAGTTACCCAATCCATCCCTGGGCCCGACCCAACGAGCGACCCGGCACATACATGATCCCGAGCCCAGCCCATTTAGCCCAATCGTCACCTACCGGATGCGGGATCTCGTGAAGGTGCACAGCATGGGCTTTGGTCTTGGGGATAGGATGTAGGGGGATGCGTCAGCCGGTGAGTGAACGTGTTGGCAAACCCGACGGAGCGCTCCTTCCGATGAGCGATCCTGCAAGAAGCGACGCGAGGGCGGGGTCAGCGTGTATGGTGTGTGGAAAGCTGGCGTGGTAAGCTGGCGAAGCAAAACTTACCTACCAACTTACCAACACCTGGATGGGCTACCACCGCGCCTGCAAGCAATGAGGAGTAACCACCAAGGGAGTCAGCTCGTGCCATGAGCAAGGGGCCGATTCGCAATCAATCACGAAGCGGCTGACG
The DNA here is from genome assembly GCA_003117195.1 of Eudorina sp. 2006-703-Eu-15. Lineage (NCBI taxonomy): Eukaryota > Viridiplantae > Chlorophyta > Chlorophyceae > Chlamydomonadales > Volvocaceae > Eudorina > Eudorina sp. 2006-703-Eu-15. The sequence continues at coordinate 98,253 of BDSI01000195.1, forward strand.
CATCACCTTGTAGGCGCGGACTGACCACCGCACCTGGCCAATCAATCCGCAACAGCAGCCACCGCGCCTGCAAGCAATAAGAAGTAACCACCAAGGGAGTCAGCTCGTGCCATAACGCGCGGGCAGATCCGTATTATCGCACAGCCACAACACCGACCTGGCCTATCACCTATCACCATGAGCGGTCCTGCACGCAAGTACGCAAGTAAGGCGGTCAGACCACCTATCGTGGAAGGCAGTTGCACAGTGATGTAGATGCCGACGTACCGTCGAGGTAGGTCCGCAGGCGCTCTTCTGGACCAACTAACGTAAGCAGGCTCCATCTCGCGAGGGGCATCGCAGCGCACAAGGAATGGGGCGGGGGGTTAGAAGAGTGACGTGATCAAATCAAGCTCGTGGGTCTACGGCATTGTACGAAATCAATAGCAAACAACGTGAATGCGTGTGCAAAGGCTGCGCTGCGCTGTGCTGAGCTTAGCTGAACGGCGGGGCTGAGGTGGCTGCTGCGCGGAGCTGAACGGCGGGGCTGAGGTGGCTGCTGCGCGGAGCTGAAGCAATCAAGGGCGGTGCTGCAAGACGACGCGGGACCGTGCGAAGGTTGATTCCCCGAGCCCAACCCAGTTACCCAATCCATCCCTGGGCCCGACACAACGAGCGACCCGGCACATACATGATCCCGAGCCCAGCCCATTTAGCCCAATCGTCACCTACATACCGGATGCGGGATCTCGTGAAGGTGCACAGCATGGGCTTTGGTCTTGGGGATAGGATGTAGGGGGATGCGTCAGCCGGTGAGTGAACGTGTTGGCAAACCCGACGGAGCGCTCCTTCCGATGAGCGATCCTGCAAGAAGCGACGCGAGGGCGGGGTCAGCGTGTATGGTGTGTGGAAAGCTGGCGTGGTAAGCTGGCGAAGCAAAACTTACCTACCAACTTACCAACACCTGGATGGGCTACCACCGCGCCTGCAAGCAATGAGGAGTAACCACCAAGGGAGTCAGCTCGTGCCATGAGCAAGGGGCCGATTCGCAATCAATCACGAAGCGGCTGACGCATCACCTTGTAGGCGCGGACTGACCACCGCACCTGGCCAATCAATCCGCAACAGCAGCCACCGCGCCTGCAAGCAATAAGAAGTAACCACCAAGGGAGTCAGCTCGTGCCATAACGCGCGGGCAGATCCGTATTATCGCACAGCCACAACACCGACCTGGCCTATCACCTATCACCATGAGCGGTCCTGCACGCAAGTACGCAAGTAAGGCGGTCAGACCACCTATCGTGGAAGGCAGTTGCACAGTGATGTAGATGCCGACGTACCGTCGAGGTAGGTCCGCAGGCGCTCTTCTGGACCAACTAACGTAAGCAGGCTCCATCTCGCGAGGGGCATCGCAGCGCACAAGGAATGGGGCGGGGGGTTAGAAGAGTGACGTGATCAAATCAAGCTCGTGGGTCTACGGCATTGTACGAAATCAATAGCAAACAACGTGAATGCGTGTGCAAAGGCTGCGCTGCGCTGTGCTGAGCTTAGCTGAACGGCGGGGCTGAGGTGGCTGCTGCGCGGAGCTGAACGGCGGGGCTGAGGTGGCTGCTGCGCGGAGCTGAAGCAATCAAGGGCGGTGCTGCAAGACGACGCGGGACCGTGCGAAGGTTGATTCCCCGAGCCCAACCCAGTTACCCAATCCATCCCTGGGCCCGACACAACGAGCGACCCGGCACATACATGATCCCGAGCCCAGCCCATTTAGCCCAATCGTCACCTACATACCGGATGCGGGATCTCGTGAAGGTGCACAGCATGGGCTTTGGTCTTGGGGATAGGATGTAGGGGGATGCGTCAGCCGGTGAGTGAACGTGTTGGCAAACCCGACGGAGCGCTCCTTCCGATGAGCGATCCTGCAAGAAGCGACGCGAGGGCGGGGTCAGCGTGTATGGTGTGTGGAAAGCTGGCGTGGTAAGCTGGCGAAGCAAAACTTACCTACCAACTTACCAACACCTGGATGGGCTACCACCGCGCCTGCAAGCAATGAGGAGTAACCACCAAGGGAGTCAGCTCGTGCCATGAGCAAGGGGCCGATTCGCAATCAATCACGAAGCGGCTGACGCATCACCTTGTAGGCGCGGACTGACCACCGCACCTGGCCAATCAATCCGCAACAGCAGCCACCGCGCCTGCAAGCAATAAGAAGTAACCACCAAGGAGTCAGCTCGTGCCATAACGCGCGGGCAGATCCGTATTATCGCACAGCCACAACACCGACCTGGCCTATCACCTATCACCATGAGCGGTCCTGCACGCAAGTACGCAAGTAAGGCGGTCAGACCACCTATCGTGGAAGGCAGTTGCACAGTGATGTAGATGCCGACGTACCGTCGAGGTAGGTCCGCAGGCGCTCTTCTGGACCAACTAACGTAAGCAGGCTCCATCTCGCGAGGGGCATCGCAGCGCACAAGGAATGGGGCGGGGGGTTAGAAGAGTGACGTGATCAAATCAAGCTCGTGGGTCTACGGCATTGTACGAAATCAATAGCAAACAACGTGAATGCGTGTGCAAAGGCTGCGCTGCGCTGTGCTGAGCTTAGCTGAACGGCGGGGCTGAGGTGGCTGCTGCGCGGAGCTGAACGGCGGGGCTGAGGTGGCTGCTGCGCGGAGCTGAAGCAATCAAGGGCGGTGCTGCAAGACGACGCGGGACCGTGCGAAGGATGATTCCCCGAGCCCAACCCAGTTACCCAATCCATCCCTGGGCCCGACCCAACGAGCGACCCGGCACATACATGATCCCGAGCCCAGCCCATTTAGCCCAATCGTCACCTACCGGATGCGGGATCTCGTGAAGGTGCACAGCATGGGCTTTGGTCTTGGGGATAGGATGTAGGGGGATGCGTCAGCCGGTGAGTGAACGTGTTGGCAAACCGACGGAGCGCTCCTTCCGATGAGCGATCCTGCAAGAAGCGACGCGAGGGCGGGGTCAGCGTGTATGGTGTGTGGAAAGCTGGCGTGGTAAGCTGGCGAAGCAAAACTTACCTACCAACTTACCAACACCTGGATGGGCTACCACCGCGCCTGCAAGCAATGAGGAGTAACCACCAAGGGAGTCAGCTCGTGCCATGAGCAAGGGGCCGATTCGCAATCGATCACGAAGCGGCTGACGCATCACCTTGTAGGCGCGGACTGACCACCGCACCTGGCCAATCAATCCGCAACAGCAGCCACCGCGCCTGCAAGCAATAAGAAGTAACCACCACGGGAGTCAGCTCGTGCCATAACGCGCGGGCAGATCCGTATTATCGCACAGCCACAACACCGACCTGGCCTATCACCTATCACCATGAGCGGTCCTGCACGCAAGTACGCAAGTAAGGCGGTCAGACCACCTATCGTGGAAGGCAGTTGCACAGTGATGTAGATGCCGACGTACCGTCGAGGTAGGTCCGCAGGCGCTCTTCTGGACCAACTAACGTAAGCAGGCTCCATCTCGCGAGGGGCATCGCAGCGCACAAGGAATGGGGCGGGGGTTAGAAGAGTGACGTGATCAAATCAAGCTCGTGGGTCTACGGCATTGTACGAAATCAATAGCAAACAACGTGAATGCGTGTGCAAAGGCTGCGCTGCGCTGTGCTGAGCTTAGCTGAACGGCGGGGCTGAGGTGGCTGCTGCGCGGAGCTGAACGCGGGGCTGAGGTGGCTGCTGCGCGGAGCTGAAGCAATCAAGGGCGGTGCTGCAAGACGACGCGGGACCGTGCGAAGGATGATTCCCGAGCCCAACCCAGTTACCATCCATCCTGGGCCCGACACAACGACGGCCCGCGCATGATCCCTCCCTCCGCTCAACCCAACGAACGGCCGCGCATGATCCTCCCGCCCTCCGCTCAACTCAACCAACGGCCCGCGCATGATGATCCGAGGGAACAGATCCCTATCGTCACCTACCGGATGCGGGATCTCGTGACGGCAAAGGCGCATTCCGTCGACGGCGGTCTTCGACACATTTTCACGGTTCTTGTTGAGGAAGCTTCGCTGGTCACTCGGGTCTGTGTGTGCGGGGAAGGAAAAGCGCGCGGGATAAGAGGTTGACGATAAGAGGTACTTCGAAGCGCAATGTGATCCCAGGTCAGTGCGCAAACCATTTCCACGCCCAGAAACATCAACACAGTCAGCAGCATACATGCCAAGCATGTTGCGGTCGACGCACTTGGTCCAATGTCACGCCCCTTATTGCACCAAAACGAGCTTTAAGTCAGCCAATAGAACGTAATCCGCAGGCCAGCACTCGTAAGGTTTACAGCGGCGCTTGCAACTCGCTGTGCTGTCGACAGGAACTGACCTGTTATTCTTTGTAATTGCAGCAACATATAATAAAATGTAATCAGGCCAGCACTCGTGGTTTACAGGGCATGCTACTTGTTGTGTCAGAGCCGTTGTGCAGGCGGAGCATCGACTGTGGCTGTACCGTAAGCACTGCGACAGCAAACGCGTCTTGCAGACGATGAGCTCCCCTTGGACGTTGAGGCTGTTTCGGCTGCGACCGAGTTAGCAGGGCTGCAACGCTCCGGGACAGTGAAAGGACAGGACTCCTAACTTCAGCGCGATTGCAGTAAGAAAATGCTGTTCCTGCTTTGATACAGCTGCTTGATGAGAAGAAGGTGAGTTGCCGGTTTATATGGAATTAATGGCCTAGAAGTCGTACAACATGGCAAGTTCACTACTGCTGCTTTGTACATGCTTCAGGCATTGGATCTTGGTGCACAAGCCTGAGGCGTGCTGATCAGACGGCGAAAGGTATCGTGACAAGGACCAGCTGGCTGGCCATCGTCCTAAAACCGAAGAAAAGTTCCGAGCGACGCCTCGTCGTGGCCGGCCAGTTCTGATTCTCATTGTGATGACGTTCAGTCACATTGCGCGAGAAGTTTGCGGAGCTCCGCTGGAGGTAGTGGCTGCAATTACTGCAAAGCGCTCTACCAGCCCTGTCGACTACCGAAGTTATGTTCGTATGGTATTTCAGTTGCATCGCTACATCCGTGCAATATGCGCTGTGAGCCTTGCATGGCACCTTCCGCGGTGGGATGGACGATGGTGTCGGCATGCAAGCCGCCGCTAGGTGAATGGCAATTCGCGAACTTCGAATGCCCAGACAAGGTCGTAAGAGAATCTTTCTGTGGAATCCGGAGTTCATTTTGGCGAATTTGTGTCGAGGTGTCACATGCTACATATATACGTTTGGGCGACAATTGGCCGGGACGCAGCACAGCACGGCGCTCTCGCGCGCGTCTTACAAATAAACTAGGCTGCTCCAACTGGTCGTCCGACGCCGGCGGGTACACCCCCGCACCTCCACACTGAGAGGGGCAGGGAGGGGCGGCCCCCACACGGCTTGATCCTGCCACGACACACCAGTTCGAAGCTGCTCACCAACTCTACAACACAATTGGACACCTGCCAAGAGCTGCGCAGGACTACTGAAAGCCCACTACGCGACTACACAACTACAAAAGCGCGAACGAACCTGCTACGGTAGCCAGCGCTTCCCTCCCCCCAGGAATGGGAGCGCACTAAACTACCCACCACACACCACGCCACCAGCAATCGCCACCGCGACAACCCGGAAGGTGAACAGAATGTGGGGGGAAACGTCCGAGACTGCGCGCGACGTGGACGTTCGCGGCCCCCAGGCCCAAAGGGCAGCGCCCTCTCCCGCTCGCCCAGTCCCACGAGGGTAGGCCGTCCCGCGGTCTGATCCCCTCGGGTCCCTCCCGGGACCCGGAGGGCGCGACACACACCCTCACCCATCCCGCTACATGGCTTCGACCACCCGGAAGCGAGCCTACACCGCCGACAGCGCACATGTACCGTAGTACCGTAGTACCGTTACAGTGTGCAAGGGTTTATGTCGCAGTTTTATATGATGCTATAGGACGAACCTACGCCATACGAACCGAGAGTCCACCTGCTAAGGATGCACATCCGTTCCGCGTGCGAATCCAGCGTCGGCACCCTGGGACTCGGGACCTTACCGCCCCTTGTCACGCAGGCTGTGCGAAGAAATGCGCTGTAAGTCCGTCGACCTCAAAACCCCGGGACGCGAAGGGGTCAAAGTGGGTCTGGAAAAGGGTTGTGCAAACAGTGCACGGCGATGATACCGCGGGTCCCCGTCTAGTCCACGCTGTTTGTGGTGGTGAAAACCACCGGTTGAGCACTGACGCCCATCCAGCCTGCCAGTCCACAGTTCTGACACTCGCCCTAGCAAAATGCGGTCGCACAACCTTGATGATCGGCACAGGCCGAGGCGAGTCCCACAAAGAGGCCTGCACACCGCCCAGCACAATAGCGCCAGCTCTCTCTGCCGCATCATTCCCTTGCCCCTCAGCCAGCACGCCCCAGACAGCTGCAAGGGCGAGGTGCGCAGGCCTCCCGCCTCCACCGCCGCACCTGGCCCACGGGTCCGCCGCACCCCCGCGTATCCGTGCTCGCAAACAACAATTTCGGCGCCTTTCCACCGGGACCGGGTGTTCCAACGGGCCCAGATAGCTCGTAGGCGCCTATTGCTGACGGGACCTGGAGAGGGTTGCGGACTGCCAGCTGCGTTGGGGCGCCTCTCTGGATGCAGCTGCGTGGATCCGTGGCTGAGGGCTGCGGAGCCCTCCCTGTTGCCACATCGGGACGAGGACCTGTCGTCCTTCGGGCGCTGCGCCCTCCAGCTGACCAGGACCCCTGCACCTCCGCGGGTCCCAAGCAGCACTGATGTGTCATGCATGTACCGCCCTCCCAACTCCCGCAGCACCGGCCCCCCCACGTCCCGCAGCTGTGTGTTACAGCCGCAACCCAAGATGCCCGACAGCTCCAGGGGAATGTCCTTCTCTGCAGGTTGCTTGGGCAGTGCCTCCAAACACACCGGTTGCCGCGTCGGCGAGGGAGATGGACCCAGCTGCTGCCATGACGGTCGCACAGGCCTGCAGATGTGCAGAGGGGGAGGAGGAAGGGGAAGGCGGACGGGGGGGATGGCGGAGGCAACATACGCGCGCCAAGCGATGTTCGACAAGCCGTCCACAACCACGTGGGGTAGCAATCACGCGAAACAACGATGACGAGTCTCCTTCCCTCACGGAAGTGCTCAGAGCTCTGTTTCTGAAGTGCTACTCGGTGGGATGTCTCAGCCCGCCCTTACCCAGCCGCGCATAGGGCTCCTCCCCAGCCCGCTCCAAATCGGGCATAGGCGTCCTCCCTAAACGCTGTCACGCATAGCCTTGCTCCCAAGCAGCACGCATCGTCCTTGGCTTATGAGCGAGCAGGTAGGACAGCGGGGGAGCAGCGGCTCCTCCATTCCGCGGCTCAGCAGCGGCGCGCTCCGCGGCTCCCCAGCGGCGCTCGCGGCTCCGCGGCTCCTCCTCCCTCGCGGCCGCGGCTCGCGAGCGGCTCGCGGCTCCGCGGCTCCGCGGCTCCGCGGCGCAACCACCACGCCTTCGCGCCCTCCACGCCCCCGCTCCGGCGCAGTGACCGAATCCGCGAAAGGCGCGCTTGAATGCTGCGGCGAATGGCCGCTGCCGATGTCGCCAGGTAGCCGACAGCCGGACTGCGGCCGTAGACGGGGCGCCAATGCAGTGTGTGAGGACACGCGAACGAGCGGAGGCGCGTCAGGGGCGCCACGGGCTTTTCAGCTCTACGCTTCACTGACTCTGTGTAGCCGCTCGTACTCGTCCACGGACCGGCACTCCGCCATCTTCTTCATCTGGCTGCGGAGACACATGAAGCGCAACAGGTGGCGACACAAGCGGGGCCATGTTGGTGCCGAGTCATGTTCCGCGGCACGCCAGCCCGGGGCGGAAGCGACATTACCCAGGACCGATATTGTTGATAAGCCCCAAACCAGCCGGGGTCCAGCCCGCCCAATCGTACGCAAGGTTGGGCACCCCAGGCGATGACTGTCTACCAGATCGTTGATTGTCCCCCACACCGAACTGCGGACAGCGTTTGCCGACCCAGTCCCCCGAGGCTGGGTCAACCGAGGCGCGTCAACAAGTCCAACATGACAGATGAAAGAAGATTGCCCGCGTTGAAAATGTCGGAGGTTAGGGTTGCGGTCCAGCACAACCCACTGGCCGGGACCGCCGCTTCCCAGGAGCGCCCTTGTGGCATTCAATTCGTCGTGGCATTCAAGGTGCTTACACATGATTGATTCCGGTCACTGGCAACAGGCGGATGCGCTCCGGGTGCGCTGCAGGGGGCCCTTGTACGTCCACACACCGCCAGTTCCTTCCCAGCTGCCGACTATTCCGTACATCCGTACACTTACTTGCTGATGAGCTGCTCGCCGCCGCCTCCTGTCCGCGCCCCGGTGGCCATGCCCCGGCCCTCCGATCCCTCCTCCTTGTCGCGTGAGCCCGGCGCGCTGGAGGGCTACCGCGCGCCCGCCTGAGGCTCTTCCTGCTGCTGCGGCCCGCTGGGGCCCCGCCGGAGCGCCCCGACACGTTCTCCGCGCTGACGCCCTTCCGGGGACTGGGCGCCGACGCCCTGCCGGGGACTGGGCGACGTCCCTGTGCCGGCAGTAGACCACACAAAAGCATCTCAAGGAAAGGGGGACAAAGCGTGTTAGGAGACAAACACGTACGGGAAATATCACATGCTAAAACGGGGCGAGTTGGGATGCAGGCCCTGCGGAGGAGCTTGCCACGTCGTCCCCGGAGCCGATAGTCATGCGACCCGCCGAGCCCGCCGGTAACCAATGTGCCGCCACGCACGGATCTCGTCGGACACCACGAGGGACCCGAGGGACACGGGGCCCACGAGGGACAAGACGGACACGGGGGACCGCGAGGGACCCGAGGGACAAGAGGGACACAAGGGATGCGAGGGACACGGGGGACAGTCCTCCATTCCGTCAGCACGGCGGCTCCGGTACCGCTCGCGCCGCGGTCCTCCTCCCTCGCCCCGGTCGCGATCGCGGCCCGGGTCCGGGTCCGCCGCAACCACCACGCCTTCGGCCCTCCACGCCCCCCCGCTCCGGCGCAGTGAACCCCGCGATGCTGCGGTGGCCGCTTGATGTCGCCTGCGGCCGGACCGGCAGAGGGGGCCAATGCAGTAGGAACGCGAACGAGGGAGGAGGGGCCCACGGGCTTTTCACCGCTGCTCGTATGATTGGCTGCTGTATGACTGAATATTACAGAGAAGCTCGGGAAGAGGTCGTTGGCGCAAATTAGGAGAGGCCCCAGCAATTTGCCGCGATGGCCCACTTGATCGAAAGCCCTTCGACCGGAGGCTGCACAGCGGCGAGCTGTAACCCTTGCTGACGGAACCCGGGTGGCTAAATGCCGCGGCAGCGAACACAAGGTAGCCAATGCACAGCCATTGGGACCCTTCTCTCGGGCTTGGTGTCTCCTAGGTCTGACACCTAGCCGAAGGACCGGGTCAAGCGACTGTGGTGGCTGGCTGGGTTAGTAGGGCAGTGCGGAGTGCGCCCTGTTCGTCGCGGGTCCCGTCCCGCAACGACGGGCAGCCGTACCTTCCTCCGACTCGGACGCTGACAGGGAGGACTTCATTGCCAGCGGACCATCGGGGTCGTTCCCAGCGCCGCCGCCGCCGCCGCCTTCGCTTGCTGCCGCCGGAACGCCATCCGCTCCTCCGCCGCCCGGTCCACCGCCGATATGGGCGTGTGGCGCTTCGCCGCGGCGGCCGGCCGTCGACCATACCGCCGCCGCCGCCGCCCCAGCGCCGCCCCGGTCCGGCCGTCGACCATACCGCCGCCGCCAGCGGCTCCACCAGCGGCTCCCTCCACCAGCGGCTCCCTCCACCAGCGGCTCCCTCCCCCAGCGGCTTCCTCCACCAGCAGCTCCCTCCCCAGAGGCTCCCTCCCCCAGAGGCTCCCTCCCCAGAGGCTCCCTCCCCCGAGGCTCCCTCCACCAGCGGCTTCCTCCACCAGCGGCTCCCTCCACCAGCGGCTCCCTCCCCAGCGGCTCCACCAGCAGCTCCCTCCACCAGCGGCTCCCCAGCGGCTCCACCAGCGGCTCCCTCCACCAGCGGCTCCCCCACCGGCTCCCTCCACCAGCGGCTCCACCAGCGGCTCCCTCCACCAGCGGCTCCACCAGCGGCTCCGCCAGCGGCTCCCTCCACCAGCGGCTCCCTCCACCGGCACCTCTACCGGCACCTACAAACGTACCAACACCTGCAACTTACCAACACCTGCAACTTACCAACACCGCGCCTGCAAGCAATAACAAGTAACCACCAAGGGAGTCAGCTCGTGCCATAACGCGCGGGCAGATCCGTATTATCGCACAGCCACAACACCGACCTGGCCTATCACCTATCACCATGAGCGGTCCTGCACGCAAGTACGCAAGTAAGGCGGTCAGACCACCTATCGTGGAAGGCAGTTGCACAGTGATGTAGATGCCGACGTACCGTCGAGGTAGGTCCGCAGGCGCTCTTCTGGACCAACTAACGTAAGCAGGCTCCATCTCGCGAGGGGCATCGCAGCGCACAAGGAATGGGGCGGGGGTTAGAAGAGTGACGTGATCAAATCAAGCTCGTGGGTCTACGGCATTGTACGAAATCAATAGCAAACAACGTGAATGCGTGTGCAAAGGCTGCGCTGCGCTGTGCTGAGCTTAGCTGAACGGCGGCGGGGCTGAGGTGGCTGCTGCGCGGAGCTGAACGGCGGGGCTGAGGTGGCTGCTGCGCGGAGCTGAAGCAATCAAGGGCGGTGCTGCAAGACGACGCGGGACCGTGCGAAGGTTGATTCCCCGAGCCCAACCCAGTTACCCAATCCATCCCTGGACCCGACCCAACGAGCGACCCGGCACATACATGATCCCGAGCCCAGCCCATTTAGCCCAATCGTCACCTACCGGATGCGGGATCTCGTGAAGGTGCACAGCATGGGCTTTGGTCTTGGGGATAGGGTGTAGGGGGATGCGTCAGCCGGTGAGTGAACGTGTTGGCAAACCCGACGGAGCGCTCCTTCCGATGAGCGATCCTGCAAGAAGCGACGCGAGGGCGGGGTCAGCGTGTATGGTGTGTGGAAAGCTGGCGTGGTAAGCTGGCGATGCAAAACTTACCTACCAACTTACCAACACCTGGATGGGCTACCACCGCGCCTGCAAGCAATGAGGAGTAATCACCAAGGGAGTCAGCTCGTGCCATGAGCAAGGGGCCGATTCGCAATCGATCACGAAGCGGCTGACTCATCACCTTGTAGGCGCGGACTGACCACCGCACCTTGCCAATCGATCCGCAACAGCAGCCACCGCGCCTGCAAGCAATAACAAGTAACCACCAAGGGAGTCAGCTCGTGCCATAACGCGCGGGCAGATCCGTATTATCGCGCAGCCACAACACCGACCTGGCCCATCACCTATCACCATGAGCGGCCCTGCACGCAAGTACGCAAGTCAGGCGGTCAGACCGCCTATCGTGGAAGGCAGTTGCACAGTGATGTAGATGCCGACGTACCGTCGAGGTAGGTCCGCAGGCGCTCTTCTGGACCAACTAACGTAAGCAGGCTCCATCTCGCGAGGGGCATCGCAGCGCACAAGGAATGGGGCGGGGGGTTAGAAGAGTGACGTGATCAAATCAAGCTCGTGGGTCTACGGCATTGTACGAAATCAATAGCAAACAACGTGAATGCGTGTGCAAAGGCTGCGCTGCGCTGTGCTGAGCTTAGCTGAACGGCGGGGCTGAGGTGGCTGCTGCGCGGAGCTGAACGGCGGGGCTGAGGTGGCTGCTGCGCGGAGCTGAAGCAATCAAGGGCGGTGCTGCAAGACGACGCGGGACCGTGCGAAGGTTGATTCCCCGAGCCCAACCCAGTTACCCAATCCATCCCTGGGCCCGACACAACGAGCGACCCGGCACATACATGATCCCGAGCCCAGCCCATTTAGCCCAATCGTCACCTACATACCGGATGCGGGATCTCGTGAAGGTGCACAGCATGGGCTTTGGTCTTGGGGATAGGATGTAGGGGGATGCGTCAGCCGGTGAGTGAACGTGTTGGCAAACCCGACGGAGCGCTCCTTCCGATGAGCGATCCTGCAAGAAGCGACGCGAGGGCGGGGTCAGCGTGTATGGTGTGTGGAAAGCTGGCGTGGTAAGCTGGCGAAGCAAAACTTACCTACCAACTTACCAACACCTGGATGGGCTACCACCGCGCCTGCAAGCAATGAGGAGTAACCACCAAGGGAGTCAGCTCGTGCCATGAGCAAGGGGCCGATTCGCAATCAATCACGAAGCGGCTGACGCATCACCTTGTAGGCGCGGACTGACCACCGCACCTGGCCAATCAATCCGCAACAGCAGCCACCGCGCCTGCAAGCAATAAGAAGTAACCACCAAGGGAGTCAGCTCGTGCCATAACGCGCGGCAGATCCGTATTATCGCACAGCCACAACACCGACCTGGCCTATCACCTATCACCATGAGCGGTCCTGCACGCAAGTACGCAAGTAAGGCGGTCAGACCACCTATCGTGGAAGGCAGTTGCACAGTGATGTAGATGCCGACGTACCGTCGAGGTAGGTCCGCAGGCGCTCTTCTGGACCAACTAACGTAAGCAGGCTCCATCTCGCGAGGGGCATCGCAGCGCACAAGGAATGGGGCGGGGGGTTAGAAGAGTGACGTGATCAAATCAAGCTCGTGGGTCTACGGCATTGTACGAAATCAATAGCAAACAACGTGAATGCGTGTGCAAAGGCTGCGCTGCGCTGTGCTGAGCTTAGCTGAACGGCGGGGCTGAGGTGGCTGCTGCGCGGAGCTGAACGGCGGGGCTGAGGTGGCTGCTGCGCGGAGCTGAAGCAATCAAGGGCGGTGCTGCAAGACGACGCGGGACCGTGCGAAGGTTGATTCCCCGAGCCCAACCCAGTTACCCAATCCATCCCTGGGCCCGACCCAACGAGCGACCCGGCACATACATGATCCCGAGCCCAGCCCATTTAGCCCAATCGTCACCTACATACCGGATGCGGGATCTCGTGAAGGTGCACAGCATGGGCTTTGGTCTTGGGGATAGGATGTAGGGGGATGCGTCAGCCGGTGAGTGAACGTGTTGGCAAACCCGACGGAGCGCTCCTTCCGATGAGCGATCCTGCAAGAAGCGACGCGAGGGCGGGGTCAGCGTGTATGGTGTGTGGAAAGCTGGCGTGGTAAGCTGGCGAAGCAAAACTTACCTACCAACTTACCAACACCTGGATGGGCTACCACCGCGCCTGCAAGCAATGAGGAGTAACCACCAAGGGAGTCAGCTCGTGCCATGAGCAAGGGGCCGATTCGCAATCAATCACGAAGCGGCTGACGCATCACCTTGTAGGCGCGGACTGACCACCGCACCTGGCCAATCAATCCGCAACAGCAGCCACCGCGCCTGCAAGCAATAAGAAGTAACCACCAAGGGAGTCAGCTCGTGCCATAACGCGCGGGCAGATCCGTATTATCGCACAGCCACAACACCGACCTGGCCTATCACCTATCACCATGAGCGGTCCTGCACGCAAGTACGCAAGTAAGGCGGTCAGACCACCTATCGTGGAAGGCAGTTGCACAGTGATGTAGATGCCGACGTACCGTCGAGGTAGGTCCGCAGGCGCTCTTCTGGACCAACTAACGTAAGCAGGCTCCATCTCGCGAGGGGCATCGCAGCGCACAAGGAATGGGGCGGGGGGTTAGAAGAGTGACGTGATCAAATCAAGCTCGTGGGTCTACGGCATTGTACGAAATCAATAGCAAACAACGTGAATGCGTGTGCAAAGGCTGCGCTGCGCTGTGCTGAGCTTAGCTGAACGGCGGGGCTGAGGTGGCTGCTGCGCGGAGCTGAACGGCGGGGCTGAGGTGGCTGCTGCGCGGAGCTGAAGCAATCAAGGGCGGTGCTGCAAGACGACGCGGGACCGTGCGAAGGATGATTCCCCGAGCCCAACCCAGTTACCCAATCCATCCCTGGGCCCGACCCAACGAGCGACCCGGCACATACATGATCCCGAGCCCAGCCCATTTAGCCCAATCGTCACCTACCGGATGCGGGATCTCGTGAAGGTGCACAGCATGGGCTTTGGTCTTGGGGATAGGATGTAGGGGGATGCGTCAGCCGGTGAGTGAACGTGTTGGCAAACCCGACGGAGCGCTCCTTCCGATGAGCGATCCTGCAAGAAGCGACGCGAGGGCGGGGTCAGCGTGTATGGTGTGTGGAAAGCTGGCGTGGTAAGCTGGCGAAGCAAAACTTACCTACCAACTTACCAACACCTGGATGGGCTACCACCGCGCCTGCAAGCAATGAGGAGTAACCACCAAGGGAGTCAGCTCGTGCCATGAGCAAGGGGCCGATTCGCAATCGATCACGAAGCGGCTGACGCATCACCTTGTAGGCGCGGACTGACCACCGCACCTGGCCAATCAATCCGCAACAGCAGCCACCGCGCCTGCAAGCAATAAGAAGTAACCACCACGGGAGTCAGCTCGTGCCATAACGCGCGGGCAGATCCGTATTATCGCACAGCCACAACACCGACCTGGCCTATCACCTATCACCATGAGCGGTCCTGCACGCAAGTACGCAAGTAAGGCGGTCAGACCACCTATCGTGGAAGGCAGTTGCACAGTGATGTAGATGCCGACGTACCGTCGAGGTAGGTCCGCAGGCGCTCTTCTGGACCAACTAACGTAAGCAGGCTCCATCTCGCGAGGGGCATCGCAGCGCACAAGGAATGGGGCGGGGGTTAGAAGAGTGACGTGATCAAATCAAGCTCGTGGGTCTACGGCATTGTACGAAATCAATAGCAAACAACGTGAATGCGTGTGCAAAGGCTGCGCTGCGCTGTGCTGAGCTTAGCTGAACGGCGGGGCTGAGGTGGCTGCTGCGCGGAGCTGAACGGCGGGGCTGAGGTGGCTGCTGCGCGGAGCTGAAGCAATCAAGGGCGGTGCTGCAAGACGACGCGGGACCGTGCGAAGGATGATTCCCCGAGCCCAACCCAGTTACCCAATCCATCCCTGGGCCCGACACAACGAACGGCCCCGCGCATGATCCCTCCCTCCGCTCAACCCAACGAACGGCCCCGCGCATGATCCCTCCCGCCCTCCGCTCAACTCAACCAACGGCCCCGCGCATGATGATCCCGAGGGAACAGATCCCTATCGTCACCTACCGGATGCGGGATCTCGTGACGGCAAAGGCGCATTCCGTCGACGGCGGTCTTCGACACATTTTCACGGTTCTTGTTGAGGAAGCTTCGCTGGTCACTCGGGTCTGTGTGTGCGGGGAAGGAAAAGCGCGGCGGGATAAGAGGTTGACGATAAGAGGTACTTCGAAGCGCAATGTGATCCCAGGTCAGTGCGCAAACCATTTCCACGCCCAGAAACATCAACACAGTCAGCAGGCATACATGCCAAGCATGTTGCGGTCGGACGCACGTTGGTCACAATGGTCACGCCCCGTTATTGCACCAAAACGAGCTTTAAGTAACAGTCCAATAGAACGTAATCCGCAGGCCAGCACTCACGTAAGGTTTACAGCGGCGCTTGCAACTTCGCTGTCGACAGGAACCTGACCTTGATTATTCTTTGTGACATTTCTGCAGCAACATATAATAAATGTATAGTCAAGAATCTAAAAGAGCGGCGATTCCGGCATGGCAAGGGAGCATCGACTTTGGGCTGTACCGTAAGCACTGGCGACCAGCAAACGCGTCTTGCAGACGATGAGCTCCCCTTGGACGTTGAGGCTGTTCGGCTGCGACCGAGTTAGCAGGGCTGCAACGCTCCGGGACAGTGAAAGGACAGGACTCCTAACCTTCAGCGCGATTGCAGTAAGAAAATGCTGTTCCTGCTTTGATACAGCTGCTTGATGAGAAGAAGGTGAGTTGCCGGTTTATATGGAATTAATGGCCTAGAAGTCGTACAACATGGCAAGTTCACTACTGCTGCTTTGTACATGCTTCAGGCATTGGATCTTGGTGCACAAGCCTGAGGCGGTGCTGATCAGACGGCGAAAGGTATCGTGACAAGGACCAGCTGGCTGGCCATCGTCCCTAAAACCGAAGAAAAGTTCCGAGCGACGCCTCGGTCGTGGCCGGCCAGTTCTGATTCTCATTGTGATGACGTTCAGTCACATTGCGCGAGAAGTTTGCGGAGCTCCGCTGGAGGTAGTGGCTGCAATTACTGCAAAGCGCTCTACCAGCCCTGTCGACTACCGAAGTTATGTTCGTATGGTATTTCAGTTGCATCGCTACATCCGTGCAATATGCGCTGTGAGCCTTGCATGGCACCCTTCCGCGGTGGGATGGACGATGGTGTCGGGCATGCAAGCCGCCGCTAGGTGAATGGCAATTCGCGAACTTCGAATGCCCAGACAAGGTCGTAAGAGAATCTTTCTGTGGAATCCGGAGTTCATTTTGGCGAATTTGTGTCGAGGTGTCACATGCTACATATATACGTTTGGGCCGACAATTGGCCGGGACGCAGCACAGCACGGCGCCTCCGCGCGCGTCTTACAAATAAACTAGGCTGCTCCAACTGGTCGTCCGACGCCGCGCGGGTACACCCCCGCACCTCCCACACTGAGAGGGGCAGGGAGGGGCGGCCCCCCACACGGCTTGATCCTGCCACGACACACCAGTTCGAAGCCTGCTCACCAACTCTACAAACACCAATTGGACACCTGCCAAAGAGCTGCGCAGGACTACTGAAAGCCCACTACGCCGACTACACAACTACCAAAAGCGCGAACGAACCTGCTACGGTAGCCAGCGCCTTCCCCTCCCCCCCAGGAATGGGAGGCGCACTAAACTACCCACCACACACCACGCCACCAGCAATCGCCACCGCGACAACCCGGAAGGTGAACAGAATGTGGGGGGAAACGTCCGAGACTGCGCGCGACGTGGACGTTCGCGGGCCCCCAGGCCCAAAGGGCAGCGCCCTCTCCCGCTCGCCCAGTCCCACGAGGGTAGGCCGTCCCGCGGTCTGATCCCCTCGGGTCCCTCCCCGGGACCCGGAGGGCGCGACACACACCCTCACCCATCCCGCTACATGGCTTCGACCACCCGGAAGCGAGCCTACACCGCCGACAGCGCACATGTACCGTAGTACCGTAGTACCGTTACAGTGTGCCGGGCCCTGTCTAAGGGTTTATGTCGCAGTTTTATATGATGCTATAGGACACCTTCAACCATCATCACACCGAACCTACGCCATACGAACCGAGAGTCCAAGGCGGTTGATCCTGCCAACTAAGGATCCCACCTCATCCATTCACCCGCACATCCGTAGAGACAGAGGGTTCAGCAATCGCCACCGATCTAGCGTGCGAATCTCAATCCATCAACTGTGATCTCAACTCCACATCTCAGCAGCTAGCCATAATCTCATGCTCCCGAACAATGTCGGGGGTCACCCTGGGACTCGAACCCAGGACCTTAAACCGCCTAACCGCGGTAGTGTCACCTGACCGCACATGTGAAAACACTGCATGGGACCGCCAGCGGCCATGCTGTTGAATGTCGTCCTTGCTGGCGCCGGCGTTAGCAGCGGCCGTGGCACCGCCCTTCCGCAGGCTGTGCGAAGAAATGCGCTGTAAGTCCGTCGACCTCAAAACCCCGGGACGCGAAGGGGTCAAAGTGGGTCTGGAAAAGGGTTGTGCAAACAGTGCACGGCGATGATACCGCGGGTCCCCGTCTAGTCCACGCTGTTTGTGGTGGTGAAAACCACCGGTTGAGCACTGACGCCCATCCAGCCTGCCAGTCCACAGTTCTGACACTCGCCCTAGCAAAATGCGGTCGCACAACCTTGATGATCGGCACAGGCCGAGGCGAGTCCCACAAAGAGGCCTGCACACCGCCCAGCACAATAGCGCCAGCTCTCTCTGCCGCATCATTCCCTTGCCCCTCAGCCAGCACGCCCCCAGACAGCTGCAAGGGCGAGGTGCGCAGGCCTCCCGCCTCCACCGCCGCACCTGGCCCACGGGTCCGCCGCACCCCCGCGTATCCGTGCTCGCAAACAACAATTTCGGCGCCCTTCCACCGGGACCGGGTGTTCCAACGGGCCCAGATAGCTCGTAGGCGCCTATTGCTGACGGGACCTGGAGAGGGTTGCGGACTGCCAGCTGCGTTGGGGCGCCTCTCTGGATGCAGCTGCGTGGATCCGTGGCTGAGGGCTGCGGAGCCCTCCCTGTTGCCACATCGGGACGAGGACCTGTCGTCCTTCGGGCGCTGCGCCCTCCAGCTGACCAGGACCCCTGCACCTCCGCGGGTCCCAAGCAGCACTGATGTGTCATGCATGTACCGCCCTCCCAACTCCCGCAGCACCGGCCCCCCCCCACGTCCCGCAGCTGTGTGTTACAGCCGCAACCCAAGATGCCCGACAGCTCCAGGGGAATGTCCTTCTCTGCAGGGTTGCTTGGGCAGTGCCTCCAAACACACCGTTGCCGCGTCGGCGAGGGAGATGGACCCAGCTGCTGCCATGACGTCGCACAGGCCTGCAGATGTGCAGAGGGGGGAGGAGGAAGGGGGAAGGCGGACGGGGGGGATGGCGGAGGCAACATACGCGCGCCAAGCGATGTTCGACAAGCCGTCCACAACCACGTGGGGTAGCAATCACGCGAAACAACGATGACGAGTCTCCTTCCCTCACGGGAAGTGCTCAGAGCTCTGTTTCTGAAGTGCTACTCGGTGGGATGTCTCAGCCCGCCCTTACCCAGCCGCGCATAGGGCTCCTCCCCAGCCCGCTCCAAATCGGCCATGCATAGGCGTCCTCCCTAGCCCGCCCCAACGCTGTCACGCATAGCCTTGCTCCCCAAGCCGCCCCAGCCCGGCCACGCATCGTCCTTGTCCAACCCAACCTGCTTAACCTCCTGAGCCTCCCCTGGCCTCGGCGGGCTCCAGCAGGTAGGACCGTGTGTCCAGCGGCTCCACCAGCGGCTCCCCCAGCGGCTCCCCCAGCGGCTCCCCAGCGGCTCCCCCAGCGGCTCCCTCCACCAGCGGCTTCCCCAGCGGCTCCCCCAGCGGCTCCCCCAGCGGCTCCCTCCACCAGCGGCTCCCCCAGCGGCTTCCTCCCCCAGCGGCTTCCTCCCCCAGCGGCTCCCTCCCCCAGCGGCTCCCTCCACCAGCGGCTCCCCAGCGGCTCCCTCCACCAGCGGCTCCACCAGCGGCTCCCTCCCCAGCGGCTCCCCAGCGGCTCCCCAGCGGCTCCCCCAGCGGCTCCCTCCACCAGCGGCTCCCGCCACCAGCGGCTCCCTCCACCAGCGGCTCCCCCAGCGGCTCCCTCCACCAGCGGCTCCACCAGCGGCTCCCTCCCCCAGCGGCTCCCCCAGCGGCTCCCCCAGCGGCTCCCCCAGCGGCTCCCTCCACCAGCGGCTCCCGCCACCAGCGGCTCCACCAGCGGCTCCCTCCACCAGCGGCTCCCTCCACCAGCGGCTCCCTCCACCAGCGGCTCCACCAGCGGGGGCCCGCCGTCGTGCAGGCGAACACCAGGGCCGCGGACCGTGACCGAATCCGCGAAAGGCCCACCGGGGCCTGCTTGAATGCGGAGGACACCACACCGGAGCCACACAGGAGAGGCAGTGCAGTCGCGAATCAGCGGCGGCTAAGCGCCGCGGAGGTGCCGACGCCGGCTTGTTAAGCGGCCAGGTAGGCCGACAGGGAATGCTGCGCCACTGCCCGCCACTGCCCACCACCACAATTGCAACACCAGGCCGTAGCCGACGCCTGGGCGCTGTGGGAGGCTGCGGCCGCTCCGGACGTTGCGGTGGCCAGGGCAGGTGCACACACGTGTGTGAAGCAATGACAGGACCGTGCGAGGTGACGTAAGCGTTCGATCCGAAAGCGCGTCACCACTCCCGCTTGGAGGCGCCACTGTTTGCTTTCCAAAGGCACCTATGGCCAAGAGCGGCACCATCGGCACCGCGCGGCCTCCCCCTTCCGCCTCCTCCAGCTCTACCTACTCACCGCGCCTTCACTGACTCTGTGTAGCCGCTCGTACTCGTCCACGGACCGGCACTCCGCCATCTTCTTCATCTGGCTGCGGAGACACATGAAGCGCAACAGGTGGCGACACAAGCGGGGCCATGTTGGTGCCGAGTCATGTTCCGCGGCACGCCAGCCCGGGGCGGAAGCGACATTACCCAGGACCGATATTGTTGATAAGCCCCAAACCAGCCGGGGTCCAGCCCGCCCAATCGTACGCAAGGTTGGGCACCCCAGGCGATGACTGTCTACCAAGATCGTTGATTGTCCCCCACACCGAACTGCGGACAGCGTTTGCCGACCCAGTCCCCCGAGGCTGGGTCAACCGAGGCGCGTCAACAAGTCCAACATGACAGATGAAAGAAGATTGCCCCGCGTTGAAAATGTCGGAGGTTAGGGTTGCGGTCCAGCACAACCCACTGGCCGGGACCGCCGCTTCCCAGGAGCGCCCTTGTGGCATTCAATTCGTCGTGGCATTCAAGGTGCTTACACATGATTGATTCCGGTCACTGGCAACAGGCGGATGCGCTCCGGGTGCGCTGCAGGGGGCCCTTGTACGTCCACACACCGCCAGTTCCTTCCCAGCTGCCGGCTATTCCGTACATCCGTACACTTACTTGCTGATGAGCTGCTCGCCGCCGCCTCCTGTCCGCGCCCCGGTGGCCATGCCCCGGCCCTCCGATCCCTCCTCCTTGTCCGGTGAGCCCGGCGCGCTGGAGCTACCGCGCCCGCCTGAGGCTCTTCCTGCTGCTGCGGCCCCGCTGGGGCCCCGCCGGGGCGCCCCGACACGTTCTCCGCGCTGACGCCCTTCCGGGGACTGGGCGCCGACGCCCTGCCGGGGACTGGGCGACGTCCCTGTGCCGGCAGTAGACCACACAAAAGCATCTCAAGGAAAGGGGGACAAAGCGTGTTAGGAGACAAACACGTACGGGAAATATCACATGCTAAAACGGGGCGAGTTGGGATGCAGGCCCTGCGGAGGAGCTTGCCACGTCGTCCCCGGAGCCGATAGTCATGCGACCCGCCGAGCCCGCCGGTAACCAATGTGCCGCACGCACGGATCTCGTCGGACACCACGAGGGACCCGAGGGACACGGGGCCCACGAGGGACAAGACGGACACGGGGGAACCGAGGGACCCGAGGGACAAGAGGGACACAAGGGATGCGAGGGACACGGGGGACATTCCTCCATTCTGTCAGCACGGCGGCTCCGGTACCGCTCGCGGCCCGGGTCCTCCTCCCTCGCCCGGTCGCGATCGCGGCCCGGGTCCGGTCCGCCGCAACCACCACGCCTTCGGCCCTCCACGCCCCCCCGCTCCGGCGCAGTGAACCCCGCGATGCTGCGGTGGCCGCTGATGTCGCCTGCGGCCGGACCGGCAGAGGGGGCCAATGCAGTAGGAACGCGAACGAGGGAGGAGGGGCCCCACGGGCTTTTCACCCGCTGCTCGTATGATTGGCTGCTGTATGACTGAATATTACAGAGAAGCTCGGGAAGAGGTCGTTGGCGCAAATTAGGAGAGGCCCCGCAAGCACGCACGACGCCACCCATTTGCCGCGATGGCCCCACTTGATCGAAAGCCCTTCGACCGGAGGCTGCACAGCAGCGAGCTGTAACTCTTGCTGACGGAATATGCCGCGGCAGCGAACACAAGGTAGCCAATGCACAGCC
Organism: Eudorina sp. 2006-703-Eu-15; assembly: GCA_003117195.1. Classification (NCBI taxonomy): domain Eukaryota; kingdom Viridiplantae; phylum Chlorophyta; class Chlorophyceae; order Chlamydomonadales; family Volvocaceae; genus Eudorina; species Eudorina sp. 2006-703-Eu-15. The sequence continues at coordinate 119,849 of BDSI01000195.1, forward strand.
ATTGGGACCCTTCGCTCGGGCTTGGTGTCTCCTAGGTCTGACACCTAGCCGAAGGACCGGGTCAAGCGACTGTGGTGGCTGGCTGGGTTAGTAGGGCAGTGCGGAGTGCGCCCTGTTCGTCGCGGGTCCCGTCCCCGCAACGACGGGCAGCCGTACCTTCCTCCGACTCAGACGCTGACAGGGAGGACTTCATTGCCAGCGGACCATCGGGGTCGTTCCCCAGCGCCGCCGCCGCCGCCGCCTTCGCTTGCTGCCGCCGGAACGCCCATCAACTCCTCAGCCGGCCAGTCCACCGCCGATATGGGCGCGTGGCGCTTCGCCGGCGGCGTCCGGCCGTCGACCATACCGCCGCCGCCCCCAGCGCCGCCGCGGTCCGGCCGTCGACCATACCGCCGCCGCCAGCGGCTCCACCAGCGGCTCCCCCAGCGGCTCCCTCCACCATCGGCTCCCTCCACCAGCGACTCCCCCCCCCCCCCCCCCCCCCCCCCCCCCCCCCCCCCCCAGCGCTCCCTCCCCAGCGGCTCCCCCAGCGGCTCCCTCCCCAGCGGCTCCCTCCCCAGCGGCTCCCTCCACCAGCGGCTCCCTCCACCAGCGGCTCCCTCCACCAGCGGCTCCCTCCACCGGCGCCTCTACCGGCACCTACAAACGTACCAACACCTGCAACTTACCAACACCTGCAACTTACCAACACCGCGCCTGCAAGCAATAACAAGTAACCACCAAGGGAGTCAGCTCGTGCCATAACGCGCGCGGGCAGATCCGTATTATCGCACAGCCACAACACCGACCTGGCCCATCACCTATCACCATGAGCGGCCCTGCACGCAAGTACGCAAGTCAGGCGGTCAGACCGCCTATCGTGGAAGGCAGTTGCACAGTGATGTAGATGCCGACGTACCGTCGAGGTAGGTCCGCAGGCGCTCTTCTGGACCAACTAACGTAAGCAGGCTCCATCTCGCGAGGGGCATCGCAGCGCACAAGGAATGGGGCGGGGGGTTAGAAGAGTGACGTGATCAAATCAAGCTCGTGGGTCTACGGCATTGTACGAAATCAATAGCAAACAACGTGAATGCGTGTGCAAAGGCTGCGCTGCGCTGTGCTGAGCTTAGCTGAACGGCGGGGCTGAGGTGGCTGCTGCGCGGAGCTGAACGGCGGGGCTGAGGTGGCTGCTGCGCGGAGCTGAAGCAATCAAGGGCGGTGCTGCAAGACGACGCGGGACCGTGCGAAGGATGATTCCCCGAGCCCAACCCAGTTACCCAATCCATCCCTGGACCCGACCCAACGAGCGACCCGGCACATACATGATCCCGAGCCCAGCCCATTTAGCCCAATCGTCACCTTCCGGATGCGGGATCTCGTGAAGGTGCACAGCATGGGCTTTGGTCTTGGGGATAGGATGTAGGGGGATGCGTCAGGCGGTGAGTGAACGTGTTGGCAAACCCGACGGATCGCTCCTTCCGATGAGCGATCCTGCAAGAAGCGACGCGAGGGCGGGGTCAGCGTGTATGGTGTGTGGAAAGCTGGCGTGGTAAGCTGGCGAAGCAAAACTTACCTACCAACTTACCAACACCTGGATGGGCTACCACCGCGCCTGCAAGCAATGAGGAGTAACCACCAAGGGAGTCAGCTCGTGCCATGAGCAAGGGGCCGATTCGCAATCGATCACGAAGCGGCTGACGCATCACCTTGTAGGCGCGGACTGACCACCGCACCTGGCCAATCAATCCGCAACAGCAGCCACCGCGCCTGCAAGCAATGAGGAGTAACCACCAAGGGAGTCAGCTCGTGCCATAACGCGCGGGCAGATCCGTATTATCGCACAGCCACAACACCGACCTGGCCCATCACCTATCACCATGAGCGGCCCTGCACGCAAGTACGCAAGTCAGGCGGTCAGACCGCCTATCGTGGAAGGCAGTTGCACAGTGATGTAGATGCCGACGTACCGTCGAGATAGGTCCGCAGGCGCGCTTCTGGACCAACTAACGTAAGCAGGCTCCATCTCGCGAGGGGCATCGCAGCGCACAAGGAATGGGGCGGGGGGTTAGAAGAGTGACGTGATCAAATCAAGCTCGTGGGTCTACGGCATTGTACGAAATCAATAGCAAACAACGTGAATGCGTGTGCAAAGGCTGCGCTGCGCTGTGCTGAGCTTAGCTGAACGGCGGCGGGGCTGAGGTGGCTGCTGCGCGGAGCTGAACGGCGGGGCTGAGGTGGCTGCTGCGCGGAGCTGAAGCAATCAAGGGCGGTGCTGCAAGACGACGCGGGACCGTGCGAAGGATGATTCCCCGAGCCCAACCCAGTTACCCAATCCATCCCTGGGCCCGACCCAACGAGCGACCCGGCACATACATGATCCCGAGCCCAGCCCATTTAGCCCAATCGTCACCTACCGGATGCGGGATCTCGTGAAGGTGCACAGCATGGGCTTTGGTCTTGGGGATAGGATGTAGGGGGATGCGTCAGCCGGTGAGTGAACGTGTTGGCAAACCCGACGGAGCGCTCCTTCCGATGAGCGATCCTGCAAGAAGCGACGCAAGGGCGGGGTCAGCGTGTATGGTGTGTGGAAAGCTGGCGTGGAAAGCTGGCGATGCAAAACTTACCTACCAACTTACCAACACCTGGACCGCGCCTGCAAGCAATGAGGAGTAACCACCAAGGGAGTCAGCTCGTGCCATGAGCAAGGGGCCGATTCGCAATCGATCACGAAGCGGCTGACTCATCACCTTGCAGGTAGGCGCGGACTGACCACCACACCTGGCCAATCAATCCGCAACAGCAGCCACCGCGCCTGCAAGCAATAAGAAGTAACCACCAAGGGAGTCAGCTCGTGCCATAACGCGCGGGCAGACCCGTATTATCGCACAGCCACAACACCGACCTGGCCCATCACCTATCACCATGAGCGGTCCTGCACGCAAGTACGCAAGTAAGGCGGTCAGACCGCCTATCGTGGAAGGCAGTTGCACAGTGATGTAGATGCCGACGTACCGTCGAGGTAGGTCCGCAGGCGCTCTTCTGGACCAACTAACATAAGCAGGCTCCATCTCGCGAGGGGCATCGCAGCGCACAAGGAATGGGGCAGGGGGTTAGAAGAGTGACGTGATCAAATCAAGCTCGTGGGTCTACGGCATTGTACGAAATCAATAGCAAACAACGTGAATGCGTGTGCAAAGCAAGGCTGCGCTGCGCTGTGCTGAGCTTAGCTGAACGGCGGCGGGGCTGAGGTGGCTGCTGCGCGGAGCTGAACGGCGGGGCTTGAGGTGGCTGCTGCGCGGAGCTGAAGCAATCAAGGGCGGTGCTGCAAGACGACGCGGGACCGTGCGAAGGATGATTCCCCGAGCCCAACCCAGTTACCCAATCCATCCCTGGGCCCGACCCAACGAGCGACCCGGCACATACATGATCCCGAGCCCAGCCCATTTAGCCCAATCGTCACCTTCCGGATGCGGGATCTCGTGAAGGTGCACACCATGGGCTTGGGTCTTGGGGATAGGATGTAGGGGGATGCGTCAGGCGGTGAGTGAACGTGTTGGCAAACCCGACGGATCGCTCCTTCCGATGAGCGATCCTGCAAGAAGCGACGCGAGGGCGGGGTCAGCGTGTATGGTGTGTGGAAAGCTGGCGTGGAAAGCTGGCGATGCAAAACTTACCTACCAACTTACCAACACCTGGATGGGCTACCACCGCGCCTGCAAGCAATGAGGAGTAACCACCAAGGGAGTCAGCTCGTGCCATGAGCAAGGGGCCGATTCGCAGCGGCTGACTCATCACCTTGTAGGCGCGGACTGACCACCGCACCTGGCCAATCAATCCGCAACAGCAGCCACCGCGCCTGCAAGCAATGAGGAGTAACCACCAAGGGAGTCAGCTCGTGCCATAACGCGCGGGCAGATCCGTATTATCGCACAGCCACAACACCGACCTGGCCCATCACCTATCACCATGAGCGGCCCTGCACGCAAGTACGCAAGTCAGGCGGTCAGACCGCCTATCGTGGAAGGCAGTTGCACAGTGATGTAGATGCCGACGTACCGTCGAGATAGGTCCGCAGGCGCTCTTCTGGACCAACTAACGTAAGCAGGCTCCATCTCGCGAGGGGCATCGCAGCGCACAAGGAATGGGGCGGGGGGTTAGAAGAGTGACGTGATCAAATCAAGCTCGTGGGTCTACGGCATTGTACGAAATCAATAGCAAACAACGTGAATGCGTGTGCAAAGGCTGCGCTGCGCTGTGCTGAGCTTAGCTGAACGGCGGCGGGGCTGAGGTGGCTGCTGCGCGGAGCTGAACGGCGGGGCTGAGGTGGCTGCTGCGCGGAGCTGAAGCAATCAAGGGCGGTGCTGCAAGACGACGCGGGACCGTGCGAAGGATGATTCCCCGAGCCCAACCCAGTTACCCAATCCATCCCTGGGCCCGACCCAACGAGCGACCCGGCACATACATGATCCCGAGCCCAGCCCATTTAGCCCAATCGTCACCTACCGGATGCGGGATCTCGTGAAGGTGCACACCATGGGCTTTGGTCTTGGGGATAGGATGTAGGGGGATGCGTCAGGCGGTGAGTGAACGTGTTGGCAAACCCGACGGATCGCTCCTTCCGATGAGCGATCCTGCAAGAAGCGACGCGAGGGCGGGGTCAGCGTGTATGGTGTGTGGAAAGCTGGCGTGGAAAGCTGGCGAAGCAAAACTTACCTACCAACTTACCAACACCTGGATGGGCTACCACCGCGCCTGCAAGCAATGAGGAGTAATCACCAAGGGAGTCAGCTCGTGCCATGAGCAAGGGGCCGATTCGCAATCGATCACGAAGCGGCTGACTCATCACCTTGTAGGCGCGGACTGACCACCGCACCTGGCCAATCAATCCGCAACAGCAGCCACCGCGCCTGCAAGCAATGAGGAGTAACCACCAAGGGAGTCAGCTTGTGCCATAACGCGCGGGCAGATCCGTATTATCGCACAGCCACAACACCGACCTGGCCCATCACCTATCACCATGAGCGGCCCTGCACGCAAGTACGCAAGTAAGGCGGTCAGACCGCCTATCGTGGAAGGCAGTTGCACAGTGATGTAGATGCCGACGTACCGTCGAGATAGGTCCGCAGGCGCTCTTCTGGACCAACTAACGTAAGCAGGCTCCATCTCGCGAGGGGCATCGCAGCGCACAAGGAATGGGGCGGGGGTTAGAAGAGTGACGTGATCAAATCAAGCTCGTGGGTCTACGGCATTGTACGAAATCAATAGCAAACAACGTGAATGCGTGTGCAAAGGCTGCGCTGCGCTGTGCTGAGCTTAGCTGAACGGCGGCGGGCTGAGGTGGCTGCTGCGCGGAGCTGAACGGCGGGGCTGAGGTGGCTGCTGCGCGGAGCTGAAGCAATCAAGGGCGGTGCTGCAAGACGACGCGGGACCGTGCGAAGGATGATTCCCCGAGCCCAACCCAGTTACCCAATCCATCCCTGGGCCCGACCCAACGAGCGACCCGGCACATACATGATCCCGAGCCCAGCCCATTTAGCCCAATCGTCACCTACCGGATGCGGGATCTCGTGAAGGTGCACACCATGGGCTTGGGTCTTGGGGATAGGATGTAGGGGATGCGTCAGGCGGTGAGTGAACGTGTTGGCAAACCCGACGGAGCGCTCCTTCCGATGAGCGATCCTGCAAGAAGCGACGCGAGGGCGGGGTCAGCGTGTATGGTGTGTGGAAAGCTGGCGTGGTAAGCTGGCGAAGCAAAACTTACCTACCAACTTACCAACACCTGGACCGCGCCTGCAAGCAATGAGGAGTAACCACCAAGGGAGTCAGCTCGTGCCATGAGCAAGGGGCCGATTCGCAATCGATCACGAAGCGGCTGACTCATCACCTTGTGGGCGCGGACTGACCACCGCACCTGGCCAATCAATCCGCAACAGCAGCCACCGCGCCTACAAGCAATAAGAAGAAACCACCAAGGGAGTCAGCTCGTGCCATAACGCGCGCGGGCAGATCCGTATTATCGCACAGCCACAACACCGACCTGGCCCATCACCTATCACCATGAGCGGTCCTGCACGCAAGTACGCAAGTAAGGCGGTCAGACCGCCTATCGTGGAGGGCAGTTGCACAGTGATGTAGATGCCGACGTACCGTCGGGGTAGGTCCGCAGGCGCGCTTCTGGACCAACTAACGTAAACAGGCTCCATCTCGCGAGGGGCATCGCAGCGCACAAGGAATGGGGCGGGGGGTTAGAAGAGTGACGTGATCAAATCAAGCTCGTGGGTCTACAGCATTGTACGAAATCAATAGCAAACAACGTGAATGCGTGTGCAAAGGCTGCGCTGCGCTGTGCTGAGCTTAGCTGAACGGCGGCGGGGCTGAGGTGGCTGCTGCGCGGAGCTGAACGGCGGGGCTGAGGTGGCTGCTGCGCGGAGCTGAAGCAATCAAGGGCGGTGCTGCAAGACGACGCGGGACCGTGCGAAGGATGATTCCCCGAGCCCAACCCAGTTACCCAATCCATCCCTGGGCCCGACCCAACGAGCGACCCGACACATACATGATCCCGAGCCCAGCCCATTTAGCCCAATCGTCACCTATCGGATGCGGGATCTCGTGAAGGTGCACAGCATGGGCTTTGGTCGTGGGGATAGGATGCAGGGGGATGCGTCAGGCGGTGAGTGAACGTGTTGGCAAACCCGACGGAGCGCTCCTTCCGATGAGCGATCCTGCAAGAAGTGACGCGAGGGCGGGGTCAGCGTGTATGGTGTGTGGAAAGCTGGCGTGGTAAGCTGGCGAAGCAAAACTTACCTACCAACTTACCAACACCTGGATGGGCTACCACCGCGCCTGCAAGCAATGAGGAGTAACCACCAAGGGAGTCAGCTCGTGCCATGAGCAAGGGGCCGATTCGCAATCGATCACGAAGCGGCTGACTCATCACCTTGCAGGTAGGCGCGCACTGACCACCGCACCTGGCCAATCAATCCGCAACAGCAGCCACCGCGCCTGCAAGCAATAAGAAGTAACCACCAAGGGAGTCAGCTCGTGCCATAACGCGCGGGCAGATCCGTATTATCGCACAGCCACAACACCGACCTGGCCCATCACCTATCACCATGAGCGGTCCTGCACGCAAGTACGCAAGTAAGGCGGTCAGACCGCCTATCGTGGAAGGCAGTTGCACAGTGATGTAGATGCCGACGTACCGTCGAGTTAGGTCCGCAGGCGCTCTCCTGGACCAACTAACGTAAGCAGGCTCCATCTCGCGAGGGGCATCGCAGCGCACAAGGAATGGGGCAGGGGGTTAGAAGAGTGACGTGATCAAATCAAGCTCGTGGGTCTACGGCATTGTACGAAATCAATAACAAACAAAGTGAATGCGTGTGCAAAGGCTGCGCTGCCCTGTGCTGAGCGGGCTGAGGTGGCTGCTACGCGGAGCTGAACGGCGGGGCTGAGGTGGCTGCTGCGCGGAGCTGAAGCAATCAAGGGCGGTGCTGCAAGACGACGCGGGACCGTGCGAAGGATGATTCCCCTAGCCCAACCCAGTTACCCAATCCATCCCTGGGCCCGACCCAACGAGCGACCCGGCACATACATGATCCCGAGCCCAGCCCATTTAGCCCAATCGTCACCTACCGGATGCGGGATCTCGTGAAGGTGCACAGCATGGGCTTTGGTCTTGGGGATAGGATGTAGGGGGATGCGTCAGGCGGTGAGTGAACGTGTTGGCAAACCCGACGGAGCGCTCCTTCCGATGAGCGATCCTGCAAGAAGCGACGCGAGGGCGGGGTCAGCGTGTATGGTGTGTGGAAAGCTGGCGTGGAACGCTGGCGAAGCAAAACTTACCTACCAACTTACCAACACCTGGATGGGCTACCACCGCGCCTGCAAGCAATGAGGAGTAACCACCAAGGGAGTCAGCTCGTGCCATGAGCAAGGGGCCGATTCGCAATCGATCACGAAGCGGCTGACTCATCACCTTGTAGGCGCGGACTGACCACCGCACCTGGCCAATCGATCCGCAACAGCAGCCACCGCGCCTGCAAGCAATGAGGAGTAACCACCAAGGGAGTCAGCTCGTGCCATGAGCAAGGGGCCGATTCGCAATCGATCACGAAGCGGCTGACTCATCACCTTGCAGGTAGGCACGGACTGACCACCGCACCTGGCCAATCAATCCGCAACAGCAGCCACCGCGCCTGCAAGCAATAAGAAGTAACCACCAAGGGAGTCAGCTCGTGCCATAACGCGCGGGCAGACCCGTATTATCGCACAGCCACAACACCGACCTGGCCCATCACCTATCACCATGAGCGGTCCTGCACGCAAGTACGCAAGTAAGGCGGTCAGACCGCCTATCGTGGAAGGCAGTTGCACAGTGATGTAGATGCCGACGTACCGTCGAGGTAGGTCCGCAGGCGCTCTTCTGGACCAACTAACGTAAGCAGGCTCCATCTCGCGAGGGGCATCGCAGCGCACAAGGAATGGGGCGGGGTGTTAGAAGGGTGACGTGGTCAAATCAAGCTCGTGGGTCTACGGCATTGTACGAAATCAATAACAAACAAAGTGAATGCGTGTGCAAAGGCTGCGCTGCGCTGTGCTGAGCGGGCTGAGGTGGCTGCTACGCGGAGCTGAACGGCGGGGCTGAGGTGGCTGCTGCGCGGAGCTGAACGGCGGGGCTGAGGTGGCTGCTGCGCGGAGCTGAAGCAATCAAGGGCGGTGCTGCAAGACGACGCGGGACCGTGCGAAGGATGATTCCCCGAGCCCAACCCAGTTACCCGATCCCTCCCTGGGCCCGACCCAACGAACGGCCCCGCGCATGATCCCTCCCTCCGCTCAACCCAACGAACGGCCCCGCGCATGATCCCTCCCTCCGCTCAACCCAACGAACGGCCCCGCGCATGATCCCTCCCTCCGCTCAACCCAACGAACGGCCCCGCGCATGATCCCTCCCGCCCTCCGCTCAACTCAACCAACGGCCCCGCGCATGATGATCCCGAGGGAGCAGATCCCTATCGTCACCTACCGGATGCGGGATCTCGTGACGGCAAAGGCGCATTCCGTCGACGGCGGTCTTCGACACATTTTCACGGTTCTTGTCGAGGAAGCTTCGCTGGTCACTCGGGTCTGTGTGTGCGGGGAAGGAAAAGCGCGGCGGGATAAGAGGTTGACGATAAGAGGTACTTCGAAGCGCAATGTGATCCCAGGTCAGTGCGCAAACCATTTCCACGCCCAGAAACATCAACACAGTCAGCAGGCATACATGCCAAGCATGTTGCGGTCGGACGCACGTTGGTCACAATGGTCACGCCCCGTTATTGCACCAAAACGAGCTTTAAGTAACAGTCCAATAGAACGTAATCCGCAAGCCAGCACTCACGTAAGGTTTACAGCGGCGCTTGCAACTTCGCTGTCGACAGGAACCTGACCTTGATTATTCTTTGTGACATTTCTGCAGCAACATATAATAAATGTATAGTCAAGAATCTAAAAGAGCGGCGATTCCGGCATGGCAAGGGAGCATCGACTTTGGGCTGTACCGTAAGCACTGGCGACCAGCAAACGCGTCTTGCAGACGATGAGCTCCCCTTGGACGTTGAGGCTGTTCGGCTGCGACCGAGTTAGCAGGGCTGCAACGCTCCGGGACAGTGAAAGGACAGGACTCCTAACCTTCAGCGCGATTGCAGTAAGAAAATGCTGTTCCTGCTTTGATACAGCTGCTTGATGAGAAGAAGGTGAGTTGCCGGTTTATATGGAATTAATGGCCTAGAAGTCGTACAACATGGCAAGTTCACTACTGCTGCTTTGTACATGCTTCAGGCATTGGATCTTGGTGCACAAGCCTGAGGCGGTGCTGATCAGACGGCGAAAGGTATCGTGACAAGGACCAGCTGGCTGGCCATCGTCCCTAAAACCGAAGAAAAGTTCCGAGCGACGCCTCGGTCGTGGCCGGCCAGTTCTGATTCTCATTGTGATGACGTTCAGTCACATTGCGCGAGAAGTTTGCGGAGCTCCGCTGGAGGTAGTGGCTGCAATTACTGCAAAGCGCTCTACCAGCCCTGTCGACTACCGAAGTTATGTTCGTATGGTATTTCAGTTGCATCGCTACATCCGTGCAATATGCGCTGTGAGCCTTGCATGGCACCCTTCCGCGGTGGGATGGACGATGGTGTCGGGCATGCAAGCCGCCGCTAGGTGAATGGCAATTCGCGAACTTCGAATGCCCAGACAAGGTCGTAAGAGAATCTTTCTGTGGAATCCGGAGTTCATTTTGGCGAATTTGTGTCGAGGTGTCACATGCTACATACGTTTGGGCCGACAATTGGCCGGGACACAGCACAGCACGGCGCCTCCGCGCGCGTCTTACAAATAAACTAGGCTGCTCTAACTGGTCGTCCGACGCCGCGCGGGTACACCCCCGCACCTCCACACTGAGAGGGGCAGGGAGGGGCGGCCCCCCACACGGCTTGATCCTGCCACGACACACCAGTTCGAAGCCTGCTCACCAACTCTACAAACACCAATTGGACACCTGCCAAAGAGCTGCGCAGGACTACTGAAAGCCCACTACGCCGACTACACAACTACCAAAAGCGCGAACGAACCTACTACGGTAGCCAGCGCCTTCCCCTCCCCCCCAGGAATGGGAGGCGCACTAAACTACCCACCACACACCACGCCACCAGCAATCGCCACCGCGACAACCCGGAAGGTGAACAGAATGTGGGGGGAAACGTCCGAGACTGCGCGCGACGTGGACGTCCGCGGGCCCCCAGGCCCAAAGGGCAGCGCCCTTTCCCGCTCGCCCAGTCCCACGAGGGTAGGCCGTCCCGCGGTCCGATCCCCTCGGGTGTCGGGTCCCTCCCCGGGACCCGGAGGGCGCGACACACCCCCTCACCCATCCCGCTACATGGCTTCGACCACCCGGAAACGAGCCTACACCGCCGACAGCGCACATGTGAAAACACTGCATGGGACCGCCAGCGGCCATGCTGCTGTTGAATGTCGTCCTTGCTGGCGCCGGCGTTAGCAGCGGCCGTGGCACCGCCCTTCCGCAGGCTGTGCGAAAAAAAGCGCTGTAAGTCCGTCGACCTCAAAACCCCGGGACGCGAAGGGGTCAAAGTGGGTCTGGAAAAGGGGTTGTGCAAACAGTGCACGGCGATGATACCGCGGGTCCCCGTCTAGTCCACGCTGTTTGTGGTGGTGAAAACCACCGGTTGAGCACTGACGCCCATCCAGCCTGCCAGTCCACAGTTCTGACACTCGCCCTGGCAAAATGCGGCCGCACAACCTTGATGATCGGCACAGGCCGAGGCGAGTCCCACAAAGAGGCCTGCACACCGCCCAGCACAATAGCGCCAGCTCTCTCTGCCGCATCATTCCCTTGCCCCTCAGCCAGCACGCCCGCAGACAGCTGCAAGGGCGAGGTGCGCAGGCCTCCCGCCTCCACCGCCGCACCTGGCCCACGGGTCTGCCGCACCCCCGCGTATCCGTGCTCGTAAACAACACTTTCGGCGCCTTTCCACCGGGACCGGGTGTTCCAACGGGCCCAGATAGCTCGTAGGCGCCTATTGCTGACGGGACCTGGGGAGGGTTGCGGACTGCCAGCTGCGTTGGGGTCGCCTCCTTGATGCAGCTGCGTGGATCCGTGGCTGAGGGCTGCGGAGCCCTCCCTGTTGCCACATCGGGACGAGGACCTGTCGTCCTTCGGGCGCTGCGCCCTCCAGCTGACCAGGACCCCTGCACCTCCGCGGGCCCCCAGCAGCACTGATGTGTCATGCATGTACCGCCCTCCCAACTCCGCAGCACCGCCCCCCCCCACGTCCCGCAGCTGTGTGTTACAGCCGCAACCCAAGATGCCCGACAGCTCCAGGGGAATGTCCTTCTCTCCAGGGTTGCTTGGGCAGTGCCTCCAAACACACCGTTACCGCGTCGGCGAGGGAGATGGACCCAGCTGCTGCCATGACGTCGCACAGGCCTGCAGATGTGCAGAGGGGGGAGGAGGAAGGGGGAAGGCGGACGGGGGGGATGGCGGAGGCAACATACGCGCGCCAAGCGATGTTCGACCAGCCGTCCACAACCACGCGGGGTAGCAATCACGCGAAACAAAAGATGACGAATCTCCTTCCCTCACGGAAAGTGCTCAGAGCTCTGTTTCTGAAGTGCTACTCGGTGGGATGTCTCAGCCCGCCCTTACCCAGCCGCGCATAGGGCTCCTCCCCAGCCCGCTCCAAATCGGCCATGCATAGGCGTCCTCCCTAGCCCGCCCCAACGCTGTCACGCATAGCCTTGCTCCCCAAGCCGCCCCAGCCCGGCCACGCATCGTCCTTGTCCAACTCAACCTGCTTAACCTCCTGAGCCTCCCCTGGCCTCGGCGGGCTCCAGCAGGTAGGACCGTGTGTCCAGCGGCTCCACCAGCGGCTCCCCCAGCGGCTCCCCAGCGGCTCCCCCAGCGGCTCCCTCCCCCAGCGGCTCCCTCCACCAGCGGCTCCCTCCACCAGCGGCTCCCCCAGCGGCTCCCCCAGCGGCTCCCCCAGCGGCTCCCTCCACCAGCGGCTCCCCCAGCGGCTCCCCCAGCGGCTCCCCAGCGGCTCCCTCCACCAGCGGCTCCCCAGCGGCTCCCCCAGCGGCTCCCCAGCGGCTCCCTCCACCAGCGGCTCCCCCAGCGGCTCCCTCCACCAGCGGCTCCACCAGCGGCTCCCTCCCCCAGCGGCTCCCTCCACCAGCGGCTTCCTCCCCCAGCGGCTCCCTCCACCAGCGGCTCCCTCCCCAGCGGCTCCCCCAGCGGCTCCCCCAGCGGCTCCCTCCACCAGCGGCTCCCTCCCCCAGCGGCTCCCCCAGCGGCTCCCCCAGCGGCTCCCTCCACCAGCGGCTCCCTCCCCAGCGGCTCCCTCCACCAGCGGCTCCACCAGCGGCTCCCTCCACCAGCGGCTCCCTCCACCAGCGGCTCCCTCCACCAGCGGCTCCACCAGCGGGGGCCCGCCGTCGTGCAGGCGAACACCAGGGCCGCGGACCGTGACCGAATCCGCGAAAGGCCCACCGGGGCCTGCTTGAATGCGGAGGACACCACACCGGAGCCACACAGGAGAGGCAGTGCAGTCGCGAATCAGCGGCGGCTAAGCGCCGCGGAGGTGCCGACGCCGGCTTGTGAAGCGGCCAGGTAGGCCGACAGGGAATGCTGCGCCACTGCCCGCCACTGCCCACCACCACAATTGCAACACCAGGCCGTAGCCGACGCCTGGGCGCTGTGGGAGGCTGCGGCCGCTCCGGACGTTGCGGTGGCCAGGGCAGGTGCACACACGTGTGTGAAGCAATGACAGGACCGTGCGAGGTGACGTAAGCGTTCGATCCGAAAGCGCGTCACCACTCCCGCTTGGAGGCGCCACTGTTTGCTTTCCAAAGGCACCTATGGCCAAGAGCGGCACCATCGGCACCGCGCGGCCTCCCCCTTCCGCCTCCTCCAGCTCCGCCTACTCACCGCGCCTTCACTGACTCTGTGTAGCCGTTCGTACTCGTCCACGGACCGGCACTCCGCCATCTTCTTCATCTGGCTGCGGAGACACATGAAGCGCAACAGGTGGCGACACAAGCGGGGCCATGTTGGTGCCGAGTCATGTTCCGCGGCACGCCAGCCCAGGGCGGAAGCGACATTACCCAGGACCGATATTGTTGATAAGCCCCAAACCAGCCGGGGTCCAGCCCGCCCATCGTACGCAAGGTTGGGCACCCCAGGCGATGACTGTCTACCAAGATCGTTGATTGTCCCCCACACCGAACTGCGGACAGCGTTTGCCGACCCAGTCCCCCGAGGCTGGGTCAACCGTGGCGCGTCAACAAGCCCAACATGACAGATGAAAGAAGATTGCCCCGCGTTGAAAATGTCGGAGGTTAGGGTTGCGGTCCAGCACAACCCACTGGCCGGGACCGCCGCTTCCCAGGAGCGCCCTTGTGGCATTCAATTCGTCGTGGCATTCAAGGTGCTTACACATGATTGATTCCGGTCACTGGCAACAGGCGGATGCGCTCCGGGTGCGCTGCAGGGGGCCCTTGTACGTCCACACACCGCCAGTTCCTTCCCAGCTGCCGGCTATTCCGTACATCCGTACACTTACTTGCTGATGAGCTGCTCGCCGCCGCCTCCTGTCCGCGCCCCGGTGGCCATGCCCCGGCCCTCCGATCCCTCCTCCTTGTCCGGTGAGCCCGGCGCGCTGGAGCTACCGCGCCCGCCTGAGGCTCTTCCTGCTGCTGCGGCCCCGCTGGGGCCCCGCCGGAGCGCCCCGACACGTTCTCCGCGCTGACGCCCTTCCGGGGACTGGGCGCCGACGCCCTGCCGGGGACTGGGCGACGTCCCTGTGCCGGCAGTAGACCACACAAAAGCATCTCAAGGAAAGGGGGACAAAGCGTGTTAGGAGACAAACACGTACGGGAAATATCACATGCTAAAACGGGGCGAGTTGGGATGCAGGCCCTGCGGAGGAGCTTGCCACGTCGTCCCCGGAGCCGATAGTCATGCGACCCGCCGAGCCCGCCGGTAACCAATGTGCCGCACGCAAGGATCTCGTCGGACACCACGAGGGACCCGAGGGACACGGGGCCCACGAGGGACAAGAGGGACACAAGGGATGCGAGGGACACGGGGGACAGTCCTCCATTCCGTCAGCACGGCGGCTCCGGTACCGCTCGCGGCCCGGGTCCTCCTCCCTCGCCCGGTCGCGATCGCGGCCCGGGTCCGGTCCGCCGCAACCACCACGCCTTCGGCCCTCCACGCCCCCCCGCTCCGGCGCAGTGAACCCCGCGATGCTGCGGTGGCCGCTGATGTCGCCTGCGGCCGGACCGGCAGAGGGGGCCAATGCAGTAGGAACGCGAACGAGGGAGGAGGGGCCCCACGGGCTTTTCACCCGCTGCTCGTATGATTGGCTGCTGTATGACTGAATATTACAGAGAAGCTCGGGAAGAGGTCGTTGGCGCAAATTAGGAGAGGCCCCAGCAATTTGCCGCGATGGCCCCACTTGATCGAAAGCCCTTCGACCGGAGGATGCACAGCGGCGAGCTGTAACCCTTGCTGACGGAACCCGGGTGGCTATATATGCCGCGGCAGCGAACACAAGGTAGCCAATGCACAGCCATTGGGACCCTTCGCTCGGGCTTGGTGTCTCCTAGGTCTGACACCTAGCCGAAGGACCGGGTCAAGCGGCTGCGCTGCGCTGTGCTGAGCTTAGCTGAACGGCGGCGGGGCTGAGGTGGCTGCTGCGCTGAGCTGAACGGCGGGGCTGAGGTGGCTGCTGCGCGGAGCTGAAGCAATCAAGGGCGGTGCTGCAAGACGACGCGGGACCGTGCGAAGGTTGATTCCCCGAGCCCAACCCAGTTACCCAATCCATCCCTGGGCCCGACCCAACGAGCGACCCGGCACATACATGATCCCGAGCCCAGCCCATTTAGCCCAATCGTCACCTACCGGATGCGGGATCTCGTGAAGGTGCACAGCATGGGCTTTGGTCTTGGGATAGGGTGTAGGGGGATGCGTCAGCCGGTGAGTGAACGTGTTGGCAAACCCGACGGAGCGCTCCTTCCGATGAGCGATCCTGCAAGAAGCGACGCGAGGGCGGGGTCAGCGTGTATGGTGTGTGGAAAGCTGGCGTGGAAAGCTGGCGAAGCAAAACTTACCTACCAACTTACCAACACCTGGATGGGCTACCACCGCGCCTGCAAGCAATGAGGAGTAATCACCAAGGGAGTCAGCTCGTGCCATGAGCAAGGGGCCGATTCGCAATCGATCACGAAGCGGCTGACTCATCACCTTGTAGGCGCGGACTGACCACCGCACCTTGCCAATCGATCCGCAACAGCAGCCACCGCGCCTGCAAGCAATAAGAAGTAACCACCACGGGAGTCAGCTCGTGCCATAACGCGCGGGCAGATCCGTATTATCGCACAGCCACAACACCGACCTGGCCCATCACCTATCACCATGAGCGGCCCTGCACGCAAGTACGCAAGTAAGGCGGTCAGACCGCCTATCGTGGAAGGCAGTTGCACAGTGATGTAGATGCCGACGTACCGTCGAGGTAGGTCCGCAGGCGCTCTTCTGGACCAACTAACGTAAGCAGGCTCCATCTCGCGAGGGGCATCGCAGCACACAAGGAATGGGGCGGGGGGTTAGAAGAGTGACGTGATCAAATCAAGCTCGTGGGTCTACGGCATTGTACGAAATCAATAGCAAACAACGTGAATGCGTGTGCAAAGGCTGCGCTGCGCTGTGCTGAGCTTAGCTGAACGGCGGGGCTGAGGTGGCTGCTGCGCGGAGCTGAACGGCGGGGCTGAGGTGGCTGCTGCGCGGAGCTGAACCAATCAAGGGCGGTGCTGCAAGACGACGCGGGACCGTGCGAAGGATGATTCCCCGAGCCCAACCCAGTTACCCAATCCATCCCTGGGCCCGACACAACGAGCGACCCGGCACATACATGATCCCGAGCCCAGCCCATTTAGCCCAATCGTCACCTACATACCGGATGCGGGATCTCGTGAAGGTGCACAGCATGGGCTTTGGTCTTGGGGATAGGATGTAGGGGGATGCGTCAGCCGGTGAGTGAACGTGTTGGCAAACCCGACGGAGCGCTCCTTCCGATGAACGATCCTGCAAGAAGCGACGCGAGGGCGGGGTCAGCGTGTATGGTGTGTGGAAAGCTGGCGTGGAAAGCTGGCGAAGCAAAACTTACCTACCAACTTACCAACACCTGGATGGGCTACCACCGCGCCTGCAAGCAATGAGGAGTAACCACCAAGGGAGTCAGCTCGTGCCATGAGCAAGGGGCCGATTCGCAATCAATCACGAAGCGGCTGACGCATCACCTTGTAGGCGCGGACTGACCACCGCACCTGGCCAATCAATCCGCAACAGCAGCCACCGCGCCTGCAAGCAATAAGAAGTAACCACCACGGGAGTCAGCTCGTGCCATAACGCGCGGGCAGATCCGTATTATCGCACAGCCACAACACCGACCTGGCCTATCACCTATCACCATGAGCGGTCCTGCACGCAAGTACGCAAGTAAGGCGGTCAGACCGCCTATCGTGGAAGGCAGTTGCACAGTGATGTAGATGCCGACGTACCGTCGAGGTAGGTCCGCAGGCGCTCTTCTGGACCAACTAACGTAAGCAGGCTCCATCTCGCGAGGGGCATCGCAGCGCACAAGGAATGGGGCGGGGGGTTAGAAGAGTGACGTGATCAAATCAAGCTCGTGGGTCTACGGCATTGTACGAAATCAATAGCAAACAACGTGAATGCGTGTGCAAAGGCTGCGCTGCGCTGTGCTGAGCTTAGCTGAACGGCGGGGCTGAGGTGGCTGCTGCGCGGAGCTGAACGGCGGGGCTGAGGTGGCTGCTGCGCGGAGCTGAACCAATCAAGGGCGGTGCTGCAAGACGACGCGGGACCGTGCGAAGGATGATTCCCCGAGCCCAACCCAGTTACCCAATCCATCCCTGGGCCCGACACAACGAGCGACCCGGCACATACATGATCCCGAGCCCAGCCCATTTAGCCCAATCGTCACCTACATACCGGATGCGGGATCTCGTGAAGGTGCACAGCATGGGCTTTGGTCTTGGGGATAGGATGTAGGGGGATGCGTCAGCCGGTGAGTGAACGTGTTGGCAAACCCGACGGAGCGCTCCTTCCGATGAGCGATCCTGCAAGAAGCGACGCGAGGGCGGGGTCAGCGTGTATGGTGTGTGGAAAGCTGGCGTGGAAAGCTGGCGAAGCAAAACTTACCTACCAACTTACCAACACCTGGATGGGCTACCACCGCGCCTGCAAGCAATGAGGAGTAACCACCAAGGGAGTCAGCTCGTGCCATGAGCAAGGGGCCGATTCGCAATCAATCACGAAGCGGCTGACGCATCACCTTGTAGGCGCGGACTGACCACCGCACCTGGCCAATCAATCCGCAACAGCAGCCACCGCGCCTGCAAGCAATAAGAAGTAACCACCACGGGAGTCAGCTCGTGCCATAACGCGCGGGCAGATCCGTATTATCGCACAGCCACAACACCGACCTGGCCTATCACCTATCACCATGAGCGGTCCTGCACGCAAGTACGCAAGTAAGGCGGTCAGACCGCCTATCGTGGAAGGCAGTTGCACAGTGATGTAGATGCCGACGTACCGTCGAGGTAGGTCCGCAGGCGCTCTTCTGGACCAACTAACGTAAGCAGGCTCCATCTCGCGAGGGGCATCGCAGCGCACAAGGAATGGGGCGGGGGGTTAGAAGAGTGACGTGATCAAATCAAGCTCGTGGGTCTACGGCATTGTACGAAATCAATAGCAAACAACGTGAATGCGTGTGCAAAGGCTGCGCTGCGCTGTGCTGAGCTTAGCTGAACGGCGGCGGGGCTGAGGTGGCTGCTGCGCGGAGCTGAACGGCGGGGCTGAGGTGGCTGCTGCGCGGAGCTGAAGCAATCAAGGGCGGTGCTGCAAGACGACGCGGGACCGTGCGAAGGATGATTCCCCGAGCCCAACCCAGTTACCCAATCCATCCCTGGGCCCGACACAACGAGCGACCCGGCACATACATGATCCCGAGCCCAGCCCATTTAGCCCAATCGTCACCTACATACCGGATGCGGGATCTCGTGAAGGTGCACAGCATGGGCTTTGGTCTTGGGGATAGGATGTAGGGGGATGCGTCAGCCGGTGAGTGAACGTGTTGGCAAACCCGACGGAGCGCTCCTTCCGATGAGCGATCCTGCAAGAAGCGACGCGAGGGCGGGGTCAGCGTGTATGGTGTGTGGAAAGCTGGCGTGGTAAGCTGGCGAAGCAAAACTTACCTACCAACTTACCAACACCTGGATGGGCTACCACCGCGCCTGCAAGCAATGAGGAGTAACCACCAAGGGAGTCAGCTCGTGCCATGAGCAAGGGGCCGATTCGCAATCAATCACGAAGCGGCTGACGCATCACCTTGTAGGCGCGGACTGACCACCGCACCTGGCCAATCAATCCGCAACAGCAGCCACCGCGCCTGCAAGCAATAAGAAGTAACCACCACGGGAGTCAGCTCGTGCCATAACGCGCGGGCAGATCCGTATTATCGCACAGCCACAACACCGACCTGGCCTATCACCTATCACCATGAGCGGTCCTGCACGCAAGTACGCAAGTAAGGCGGTCAGACCACCTATCGTGGAAGGCAGTTGCACAGTGATGTAGATGCCGACGTACCGTCGAGGTAGGTCCGCAGGCGCTCTTCTGGACCAACTAACGTAAGCAGGCTCCATCTCGCGAGGGGCATCGCAGCGCACAAGGAATGGGGCGGGGGGTTAGAAGAGTGACGTGATCAAATCAAGCTCGTGGGTCTACGGCATTGTACGAAATCAATAGCAAACAACGTGAATGCGTGTGCAAAGGCTGCGCTGCGCTGTGCTGAGCTTAGCTGAACGGCGGCGGGGCTGAGGTGGCTGCTGCGCTGAGCTGAACGGCGGGGCTGAGGTGGCTGCTGCGCGGAGCTGAAGCAATCAAGGGCGGTGCTGCAAGACGACGCGGGACCGTGCGAAGGTTGATTCCCCGAGCCCAACCCAGTTACCCAATCCATCCCTGGGCCCGACCCAACGAGCGACCCGGCACATACATGATCCCGAGCCCAGCCCATTTAGCCCAATCGTCACCTACCGGATGCGGGATCTCGTGAAGGTGCACAGCATGGGCTTTGGTCTTGGGGATAGGGTGTAGGGGGATGCGTCAGCCGGTGAGTGAACGTGTTGGCAAACCCGACGGAGCGCTCCTTCCGATGAGCGATCCTGCAAGAAGCGACGCGAGGGCGGGGTCAGCGTGTATGGTGTGTGGAAAGCTGGCGTGGAAAGCTGGCGAAGCAAAACTTACCTACCAACTTACCAACACCTGGATGGGCTACCACCGCGCCTGCAAGCAATGAGGAGTAATCACCAAGGGAGTCAGCTCGTGCCATGAGCAAGGGGCCGATTCGCAATCGATCACGAAGCGGCTGACTCATCACCTTGTAGGCGCGGACTGACCACCGCACCTTGCCAATCGATCCGCAACAGCAGCCACCGCGCCTGCAAGCAATAAGAAGTAACCACCACGGGAGTCAGCTCGTGCCATAACGCGCGGGCAGATCCGTATTATCGCACAGCCACAACACCGACCTGGCCCATCACCTATCACCATGAGCGGCCCTGCACGCAAGTACGCAAGTAAGGCGGTCAGACCGCCTATCGTGGAAGGCAGTTGCACAGTGATGTAGATGCCGACGTACCGTCGAGGTAGGTCCGCAGGCGCTCTTCTGGACCAACTAACGTAAGCAGGCTCCATCTCGCGAGGGGCATCGCAGCACACAAGGAATGGGGCGGGGGGTTAGAAGAGTGACGTGATCAAATCAAGCTCGTGGGTCTACGGCATTGTACGAAATCAATAGCAAACAACGTGAATGCGTGTGCAAAGGCTGCGCTGCGCTGTGCTGAGCTTAGCTGAACGGCGGGGCTGAGGTGGCTGCTGCGCGGAGCTGAACGGCGGGGCTGAGGTGGCTGCTGCGCGGAGCTGAACCAATCAAGGGCGGTGCTGCAAGACGACGCGGGACCGTGCGAAGGATGATTCCCGAGCCCAACCCAGTTACCCAATCCATCCCTGGGCCCGACACAACGAGCGACCCGGCACATACATGATCCCGAGCCCAGCCCATTTAGCCCAATCGTCACCTACATACCGGATGCGGGATCTCGTGAAGGTGCACAGCATGGGCTTTGGTCTTGGGGATAGGATGTAGGGGGATGCGTCAGCCGGTGAGTGAACGTGTTGGCAAACCCGACGGAGCGCTCCTTCCGATGAACGATCCTGCAAGAAGCGACGCGAGGGCGGGGTCAGCGTGTATGGTGTGTGGAAAGCTGGCGTGGAAAGCTGGCGAAGCAAAACTTACCTACCAACTTACCAACACCTGGATGGGCTACCACCGCGCCTGCAAGCAATGAGGAGTAACCACCAAGGGAGTCAGCTCGTGCCATGAGCAAGGGGCCGATTCGCAATCAATCACGAAGCGGCTGACGCATCACCTTGTAGGCGCGGACTGACCACCGCACCTGGCCAATCAATCCGCAACAGCAGCCACCGCGCCTGCAAGCAATAAGAAGTAACCACCACGGGAGTCAGCTCGTGCCATAACGCGCGGGCAGATCCGTATTATCGCACAGCCACAACACCGACCTGGCCTATCACCTATCACCATGAGCGGTCCTGCACGCAAGTACGCAAGTAAGGCGGTCAGACCGCCTATCGTGGAAGGCAGTTGCACAGTGATGTAGATGCCGACGTACCGTCGAGGTAGGTCCGCAGGCGCTCTTCTGGACCAACTAACGTAAGCAGGCTCCATCTCGCGAGGGGCATCGCAGCGCACAAGGAATGGGGCGGGGGGTTAGAAGAGTGACGTGATCAAATCAAGCTCGTGGGTCTACGGCATTGTACGAAATCAATAGCAAACAACGTGAATGCGTGTGCAAAGGCTGCGCTGCGCTGTGCTGAGCTTAGCTGAACGGCGGGGCTGAGGTGGCTGCTGCGCGGAGCTGAACGGCGGGGCTGAGGTGGCTGCTGCGCGGAGCTGAACCAATCAAGGGCGGTGCTGCAAGACGACGCGGGACCGTGCGAAGGATGATTCCCCGAGCCCAACCCAGTTACCCAATCCATCCCTGGGCCCGACACAACGAGCGACCCGGCACATACATGATCCCGAGCCCAGCCCATTTAGCCCAATCGTCACCTACATACCGGATGCGGGATCTCGTGAAGGTGCACAGCATGGGCTTTGGTCTTGGGGATAGGATGTAGGGGGATGCGTCAGCCGGTGAGTGAACGTGTTGGCAAACCCGACGGAGCGCTCCTTCCGATGAGCGATCCTGCAAGAAGCGACGCGAGGGCGGGGTCAGCGTGTATGGTGTGTGGAAAGCTGGCGTGGAAAGCTGGCGAAGCAAAACTTACCTACCAACTTACCAACACCTGGATGGGCTACCACCGCGCCTGCAAGCAATGAGGAGTAACCACCAAGGGAGTCAGCTCGTGCCATGAGCAAGGGGCCGATTCGCAATCAATCACGAAGCGGCTGACGCATCACCTTGTAGGCGCGGACTGACCACCGCACCTGGCCAATCAATCCGCAACAGCAGCCACCGCGCCTGCAAGCAATAAGAAGTAACCACCACGGGAGTCAGCTCGTGCCATAACGCGCGGGCAGATCCGTATTATCGCACAGCCACAACACCGACCTGGCCTATCACCTATCACCATGAGCGGTCCTGCACGCAAGTACGCAAGTAAGGCGGTCAGACCGCCTATCGTGGAAGGCAGTTGCACAGTGATGTAGATGCCGACGTACCGTCGAGGTAGGTCCGCAGGCGCTCTTCTGGACCAACTAACGTAAGCAGGCTCCATCTCGCGAGGGGCATCGCAGCGCACAAGGAATGGGGCGGGGGGTTAGAAGAGTGACGTGATCAAATCAAGCTCGTGGGTCTACGGCATTGTACGAAATCAATAGCAAACAACGTGAATGCGTGTGCAAAGGCTGCGCTGCGCTGTGCTGAGCTTAGCTGAACGGCGGCGGGGCTGAGGTGGCTGCTGCGCGGAGCTGAACGGCGGGGCTGAGGTGGCTGCTGCGCGGAGCTGAAGCAATCAAGGGCGGTGCTGCAAGACGACGCGGGACCGTGCGAAGGATGATTCCCCGAGCCCAACCCAGTTACCCAATCCATCCCTGGGCCCGACACAACGAGCGACCCGGCACATACATGATCCCGAGCCCAGCCCATTTAGCCCAATCGTCACCTACATACCGGATGCGGGATCTCGTGAAGGTGCACAGCATGGGCTTTGGTCTTGGGGATAGGATGTAGG
This sequence comes from Eudorina sp. 2006-703-Eu-15, assembly GCA_003117195.1. Classification (NCBI taxonomy): domain Eukaryota; kingdom Viridiplantae; phylum Chlorophyta; class Chlorophyceae; order Chlamydomonadales; family Volvocaceae; genus Eudorina; species Eudorina sp. 2006-703-Eu-15. The sequence continues at coordinate 142,707 of BDSI01000195.1, forward strand.
GGGATGCGTCAGCCGGTGAGTGAACGTGTTGGCAAACCCGACGGAGCGCTCCTTCCGATGAGCGATCCTGCAAGAAGCGACGCGAGGGCGGGGTCAGCGTGTATGGTGTGTGGAAAGCTGGCGTGGTAAGCTGGCGAAGCAAAACTTACCTACCAACTTACCAACACCTGGATGGGCTACCACCGCGCCTGCAAGCAATGAGGAGTAACCACCAAGGGAGTCAGCTCGTGCCATGAGCAAGGGGCCGATTCGCAATCAATCACGAAGCGGCTGACGCATCACCTTGTAGGCGCGGACTGACCACCGCACCTGGCCAATCAATCCGCAACAGCAGCCACCGCGCCTGCAAGCAATAAGAAGTAACCACCACGGGAGTCAGCTCGTGCCATAACGCGCGGGCAGATCCGTATTATCGCACAGCCACAACACCGACCTGGCCTATCACCTATCACCATGAGCGGTCCTGCACGCAAGTACGCAAGTAAGGCGGTCAGACCACCTATCGTGGAAGGCAGTTGCACAGTGATGTAGATGCCGACGTACCGTCGAGGTAGGTCCGCAGGCGCTCTTCTGGACCAACTAACGTAAGCAGGCTCCATCTCGCGAGGGGCATCGCAGCGCACAAGGAATGGGGCGGGGGGTTAGAAGAGTGACGTGATCAAATCAAGCTCGTGGGTCTACGGCATTGTACGAAATCAATAGCAAACAACGTGAATGCGTGTGCAAAGGCTGCGCTGCGCTGTGCTGAGCTTAGCTGAACGGCGGGGCTGAGGTGGCTGCTGCGCGGAGCTGAACGGCGGGGCTGAGGTGGCTGCTGCGCGGAGCTGAAGCAATCAAGGGCGGTGCTGCAAGACGACGCGGGACCGTGCGAAGGATGATTCCCCGAGCCCAACCCAGTTACCCAATCCATCCCTGGGCCCGACACAACGAGCGACCCGGCACATACATGATCCCGAGCCCAGCCCATTTAGCCCAATCGTCACCTACATACCGGATGCGGGATCTCGTGAAGGTGCACAGCATGGGCTTTGGTCTTGGGGATAGGATGTAGGGGGATGCGTCAGCCGGTGAGTGAACGTGTTGGCAAACCCGACGGAGCGCTCCTTCCGATGAGCGATCCTGCAAGAAGCGACGCGAGGGCGGGGTCAGCGTGTATGGTGTGTGGAAAGCTGGCGTGGTAAGCTGGCGAAGCAAAACTTACCTACCAACTTACCAACACCTGGATGGGCTACCACCGCGCCTGCAAGCAATGAGGAGTAACCACCAAGGGAGTCAGCTCGTGCCATGAGCAAGGGGCCGATTCGCAATCAATCACGAAGCGGCTGACGCATCACCTTGTAGGCGCGGACTGACCACCGCACCTGGCCAATCAATCCGCAACAGCAGCCACCGCGCCTGCAAGCAATAAGAAGTAACCACCACGGGAGTCAGCTCGTGCCATAACGCGCGGGCAGATCCGTATTATCGCACAGCCACAACACCGACCTGGCCTATCACCTATCACCATGAGCGGTCCTGCACGCAAGTACGCAAGTAAGGCGGTCAGACCACCTATCGTGGAAGGCAGTTGCACAGTGATGTAGATGCCGACGTACCGTCGAGGTAGGTCCGCAGGCGCTCTTCTGGACCAACTAACGTAAGCAGGCTCCATCTCGCGAGGGGCATCGCAGCGCACAAGGAATGGGGCGGGGTGTTAGAAGAGTGACGTGATCAAATCAAGCTCGTGGGTCTACGGCATTGTACGAAATCAATAGCAAACAACGTGAATGCGTGTGCAAAGGCTGCGCTGCGCTGTGCTGAGCTTAGCTGAACGGCGGGGCTGAGGTGGCTGCTGCGCGGAGCTGAACGGCGGGGCTGAGGTGGCTGCTGCGCGGAGCTGAAGCAATCAAGGGCGGTGCTGCAAGACGACGCGGGACCGTGCGAAGGATGATTCCCCGAGCCCAACCCAGTTACCCAATCCATCCCTGGGCCCGACACAACGAGCGACCCGGCACATACATGATCCCGAGCCCAGCCCATTTAGCCCAATCGTCACCTACATACCGGATGCGGGATCTCGTGAAGGTGCACAGCATGGGCTTTGGTCTTGGGGATAGGATGTAGGGGGATGCGTCAGCCGGTGAGTGAACGTGTTGGCAAACCCGACGGAGCGCTCCTTCCGATGAGCGATCCTGCAAGAAGCGACGCGAGGGCGGGGTCAGCGTGTATGGTGTGTGGAAAGCTGGCGTGGTAAGCTGGCGAAGCAAAACTTACCTACCAACTTACCAACACCTGGATGGGCTACCACCGCGCCTGCAAGCAATGAGGAGTAACCACCAAGGGAGTCAGCTCGTGCCATGAGCAAGGGGCCGATTCGCAATCAATCACGAAGCGGCTGACGCATCACCTTGTAGGCGCGGACTGACCACCGCACCTGGCCAATCAATCCGCAACAGCAGCCACCGCGCCTGCAAGCAATAAGAAGTAACCACCACGGGAGTCAGCTCGTGCCATAACGCGCGGGCAGATCCGTATTATCGCACAGCCACAACACCGACCTGGCCTATCACCTATCACCATGAGCGGTCCTGCACGCAAGTACGCAAGTAAGGCGGTCAGACCACCTATCGTGGAAGGCAGTTGCACAGTGATGTAGATGCCGACGTACCGTCGAGGTAGGTCCGCAGGCGCTCTTCTGGACCAACTAACGTAAGCAGGCTCCATCTCGCGAGGGGCATCGCAGCGCACAAGGAATGGGGCGGGGGGTTAGAAGAGTGACGTGATCAAATCAAGCTCGTGGGTCTACGGCATTGTACGAAATCAATAGCAAACAACGTGAATGCGTGTGCAAAGGCTGCGCTGCGCTGTGCTGAGCTTAGCTGAACGGCGGCGGGCTGAGGTGGCTGCTGCGCGGAGCTGAACGGCGGGGCTGAGGTGGCTGCTGCGCGGAGCTGAAGCAATCAAGGGCGGTGCTGCAAGACGACGCGGGACCGTGCGAAGGATGATTCCCCGAGCCCAACCCAGTTACCCAATCCATCCCTGGGCCCGACACAACGAGCGACCCGGCACATACATGATCCCGAGCCCAGCCCATTTAGCCCAATCGTCACCTACATACCGGATGCGGGATCTCGTGAAGGTGCACAGCATGGGCTTTGGTCTTGGGGATAGGATGTAGGGGGATGCGTCAGCCGGTGAGTGAACGTGTTGGCAAACCCGACGGAGCGCTCCTTCCGATGAGCGATCCTGCAAGAAGCGACGCGAGGGCGGGGTCAGCGTGTATGGTGTGTGGAAAGCTGGCGTGGTAAGCTGGCGAAGCAAAACTTACCTACCAACTTACCAACACCTGGATGGGCTACCACCGCGCCTGCAAGCAATGAGGAGTAACCACCAAGGGAGTCAGCTCGTGCCATGAGCAAGGGGCCGATTCGCAATCGATCACGAAGCGGCTGACGCATCACCTTGTAGGCGCGGACTGACCACCGCACCTGGCCAATCAATCCGCAACAGCAGCCACCGCGCCTGCAAGCAATAAGAAGTAACCACCACGGGAGTCAGCTCGTGCCATAACGCGCGGGCAGATCCGTATTATCGCACAGCCACAACACCGACCTGGCCTATCACCTATCACCATGAGCGGTCCTGCACGCAAGTACGCAAGTAAGGCGGTCAGACCACCTATCGTGGAAGGCAGTTGCACAGTGATGTAGATGCCGACGTACCGTCGAGGTAGGTCCGCAGGCGCTCTTCTGGACCAACTAACGTAAGCAGGCTCCATCTCGCGAGGGGCATCGCAGCGCACAAGGAATGGGGCGGGGGGTTAGAAGAGTGACGTGATCAAATCAAGCTCGTGGGTCTACGGCATTGTACGAAATCAATAGCAAACAACGTGAATGCGTGTGCAAAGGCTGCGCTGCGCTGTGCTGAGCTTAGCTGAACGGCGGGGCTGAGGTGGCTGCTGCGCGGAGCTGAACGGCGGGGCTGAGGTGGCTGCTGCGCGGAGCTGAAGCAATCAAGGGCGGTGCTGCAAGACGACGCGGGACCGTGCGAAGGATGATTCCCCGAGCCCAACCCAGTTACCCAATCCATCCCTGGGCCCGACACAACGAGCGACCCGGCACATACATGATCCCGAGCCCAGCCCATTTAGCCCAATCGTCACCTACATACCGGATGCGGGATCTCGTGAAGGTGCACAGCATGGGCTTTGGTCTTGGGGATAGGATGTAGGGGGATGCGTCAGCCGGTGAGTGAACGTGTTGGCAAACCCGACGGAGCGCTCCTTCCGATGAGCGATCCTGCAAGAAGCGACGCGAGGGCGGGGTCAGCGTGTATGGTGTGTGGAAAGCTGGCGTGGTAAGCTGGCGAAGCAAAACTTACCTACCAACTTACCAACACCTGGATGGGCTACCACCGCGCCTGCAAGCAATGAGGAGTAACCACCAAGGGAGTCAGCTCGTGCCATGAGCAAGGGGCCGATTCGCAATCGATCACGAAGCGGCTGACGCATCACCTTGTAGGCGCGGACTGACCACCGCACCTGGCCAATCAATCCGCAACAGCAGCCACCGCGCCTGCAAGCAATAAGAAGTAACCACCACGGGAGTCAGCTCGTGCCATAACGCGCGGGCAGATCCGTATTATCGCACAGCCACAACACCGACCTGGCCTATCACCTATCACCATGAGCGGTCCTGCACGCAAGTACGCAAGTAAGGCGGTCAGACCACCTATCGTGGAAGGCAGTTGCACAGTGATGTAGATGCCGACGTACCGTCGAGGTAGGTCCGCAGGCGCTCTTCTGGACCAACTAACGTAAGCAGGCTCCATCTCGCGAGGGGCATCGCAGCGCACAAGGAATGGGGCGGGGGGTTAGAAGAGTGACGTGATCAAATCAAGCTCGTGGGTCTACGGCATTGTACGAAATCAATAGCAAACAACGTGAATGCGTGTGCAAAGGCTGCGCTGCGCTGTGCTGAGCTTAGCTGAACGGCGGGGCTGAGGTGGCTGCTGCGCGGAGCTGAACGGCGGGGCTGAGGTGGCTGCTGCGCGGAGCTGAACCAATCAAGGGCGGTGCTGCAAGACGACGCGGGACCGTGCGAAGGATGATTCCCCGAGCCCAACCCAGTTACCCAATCCATCCCTGGGCCCGACACAACGAACGGCCCCGCGCATGATCCCTCCCTCCGCTCAACCCAACGAACGGCCCCGCGCATGATCCCTCCCGCCCTCCGCTCAACTCAACCAACGGCCCCGCGCATGATGATCCCGAGGGAACAGATCCCTATCGTCACCTACCGGATGCGGGATCTCGTGACGGCAAAGGCGCATTCCGTCGACGGCGGTCTTCGACACATTTTCACGGTTCTTGTTGAGGAAGCTTCGCTGGTCACTCGGGTCTGTGTGTGCGGGGAAGGAAAAGCGCGGCGGGATAAGAGGTTGACGATAAGAGGTACTTCGAAGCGCAATGTGATCCCAGGTCAGTGCGCAAACCATTTCCACGCCCAGAAACATCAACACAGTCAGCAGGCATACATGCCAAGCATGTTGCGGTCGGACGCACGTTGGTCACAATGGTCACGCCCCGTTATTGCACCAAAACGAGCTTTAAGTAACAGTCCAATAGAACGTAATCCGCAAGCCAGCACTCACGTAAGGTTTACAGCGGCGCTTGCAACTTCGCTGTCGACAGGAACCTGACCTTGATTATTCTTTGTGACATTTCTGCAGCAACATATAATAAATGTATAGTCAAGAATCTAAAAGAGCGGCGATTCCGGCATGGCAAGGGAGCATCGACTTTGGGCTGTACCGTAAGCACTGGCGACCAGCAAACGCGTCTTGCAGACGATGAGCTCCCCTTGGACGTTGAGGCTGTTCGGCTGCGACCGAGTTAGCAGGGCTGCAACGCTCCGGGACAGTGAAAGGACAGGACTCCTAACCTTCAGCGCGATTGCAGTAAGAAAATGCTGTTCCTGCTTTGATACAGCTGCTTGATGAGAAGAAGGTGAGTTGCCGGTTTATATGGAATTAATGGCCTAGAAGTCGTACAACATGGCAAGTTCACTACTGCTGCTTTGTACATGCTTCAGGCATTGGATCTTGGTGCACAAGCCTGAGGCGGTGCTGATCAGACGGCGAAAGGTATCGTGACAAGGACCAGCTGGCTGGCCATCGTCCCTAAAACCGAAGAAAAGTTCCGAGCGACGCCTCGGTCGTGGCCGGCCAGTTCTGATTCTCATTGTGATGACGTTCAGTCACATTGCGCGAGAAGTTTGCGGAGCTCCGCTGGAGGTAGTGGCTGCAATTACTGCAAAGCGCTCTACCAGCCCTGTCGACTACCGAAGTTATGTTCGTATGGTATTTCAGTTGCATCGCTACATCCGTGCAATATGCGCTGTGAGCCTTGCATGGCACCCTTCCGCGGTGGGATGGACGATGGTGTCGGGCATGCAAGCCGCCGCTAGGTGAATGGCAATTCGCGAACTTCGAATGCCCAGACAAGGTCGTAAGAGAATCTTTCTGTGGAATCCGGAGTTCATTTTGGCGAATTTGTGTCGAGGTGTCACATGCTACATATATACGTCTGGGCCGACAATTGGCCGGGACACAGCACAGCACGGCGCCTCCGCGCGCGTCTTACAAATAAACTAGGCTGCTCTAACTGGTCGTCCGACGCCGCGCGGGTACACCCCCGCACCTCCCACACTGAGAGGGGCAGGGAGGGGTGGCCCCCCACACGGCTTGATCCTGCCACGACACACCAGTTCGAAGCCTGCTCACCAACTCTACAAACACCAATTGGACACCTGCCAAAGAGCTGCGCAGGACTACTGAAAGCCCACTACGCCGACTACACAACTACCAAAAGCGCGAACGAACCTGCTACGGTAGCCAGCGCCTTCCCCTCCCCCCCAGGAATGGGAGGCGCACTAAACTACCCACCACACACCACGCCACCAGCAATCGCCACCGCGACAACCCGGAAGGTGAACAGAATGTGGGGGGAAACGTCCGAGACTGCGCGCGACGTGGACGTTCGCGGGCCCCCAGGCCCAAAGGGCAGCGCCCTCTCCCGCTCGCCCAGTCCCACGAGGGTAGGCCGTCCCGCGGTCTGATCCCCTCGGGTCCCTCCCCGGGACCCGGAGGGCGCGACACACACCCTCACCCATCCCGCTACATGGCTTCGACCACCCGGAAACGAGCCTACACCGCCGACAGCGCACATGTACCGTAGTACCGTAGTACCGTTACAGTGTGGATAGGCTTCTGGGCCCTGTCTAAGGGTTTATGTCGCAGTTTTATATGATGCTATAGGACACCTTCAACCATCATCACACCGAACCTACGCCATACGAACCGAGGGTCCAAGGCGGTTGATCCTGCCAACTAAGGATCCCACCTCATCCATTCACCCGCACATCCGTAGAGACAGAGGGTTCAGCAATCGCCACCGATCTAGCGTGCGAATCTCAATCCATCAACTGTGATCTCAACTCCACATCTCAGCAGCTAGCCATAATCTCATGCTCCCGAACAATGTCGGGGTCCACCCTGGGACTCGAACCCAGGACCTTAAACCGCCTAACCGCGGTAGTGTCACCTGACCGCACATGTGAAAACACTGCATGGGACCGCCAGCGGCCATGCTGTTGAATGTCGTCCTTGCTGGCGCCGGCGTTAACGGGTGGAATCCGCTTTGCCCCAGGCCACACCCCCAAAGCACGTAGTACTGGGGCGGGTGGGAGGGGGGCGGGGGCAGGCTCCCGCCGGCCGCGCGCATCCCCCCCTCTTTACCTCACCCTACCTGGCCCCACCGCCTCATCTGGCGCTGTAGGAAGCCCGGGAAAGGGGCGAGAGGGCTGTGCAGGGTTGGGGCCGTAGCTCAGATCCGCCGGGGGCCCCCTTGGGTGGGGTTGAGCGAGTTGCGTCCGTGAGCGCTGGCGGCCAAGACACCAGGTGCGCGTCGTCAGCATTGCACAAGCCCCACAATCCAGGCTGCCTGATTGCATCGGCCTCGGCTGCATGCGGGGCCAGGGGTCCGTGCAAGGGCGCAAAGCCATCATCGCAAACACGGCCCGCACGAGAGGCCATGGACCAAGCAAGGACGGGACGCGCACGTCGTCGACGCGCTGACGTAGGCCGCACAACTATGCAGCTGCACCTGCGCCCTCCCCCCCGCAGTTGGATCGCCCCGTCTCACACCACTCACACGGTCCTGCTGGCCAAGGCGTGTCTGCGACCCTTCCGACAGGGCCTGACTGCAGGTACGGCCAGTGTGGCGAGACCTGACCTCTTGGAAGGGGCGGACCGAAGGGGTCAAAGTGGGTCTGGAAAAGGGTTGTGCAAACAGTGCACGGCGATGATACCGCGGGTCCCCGTCTAGTCCACGTTGTTTGTGGTGGTGAAAACCACCGGTTGAGCACTGACGCCCATCCAGCCTGCCAGTCCACAGTTCTGGCCTAGCAAGATGCCGCCGCACACCCTTGCTGATCGGACGCATGAGCTGAGCGGACTGGCCAACATTGGAGAGACCCTGCCGGAAGCACGGTCGCGAGCAGCTCGGCGGGCGGCGCATACACGGATGCTGAGCTGCATTCCTTGTTTGCGCTGCGCTGAGCTGCATCCGCTTTAGCTCGTCAGGAGTTGGGTCCGCTGGAGGAGTCCTCTCTCCCACCGCGGGTGTACGGGCAGCAGGGACGTGAGCCCCGAGATGGTCCGCCTGTTGGTGGTGAGATGGTGAGACCATGTCGCCAAGAGTGAGGCCAAATGTTGGGATGATGTGGTGTTCCTCCGGTAGCAGTTACTACACGGATTCAAATCCCGGGAACGCGGAGTGTTGGATGGCATGCTGTTGAGGGCGACCGGTAGCTTAACGGACCGCCCGGGTGCAACGAAGCGGCACTCTCCGTAGGAAGGAGGTTGGAGAGGCCAGAGACTTGTAGCGCCAGAGGGATATGGACGCTTTACTTCACGCTTTGCAATCGTTGCAGAAGTTGAGGCCTTCCCGAAATCGCAATTCCGGGTTTGCTGACGTCTGGTGAGATGGTAATTGCGGTGGCTGGTTTTCGGGAAATAAATCTCTCGCATCTTCGGGGATCTGGAAACAACGAATGTGCCCGCAAGCTGGCAGCATGCACCGCATGGCACGTCGCACGTGAGCGCACCGACATTTCGTCATCGTAATGTGCGGCGCCGCCCTGCATCTTATTGGAAGTTATCCTGCAAGCTGGCTTGGATAGACTGGCTTGTGTACTTTGTCTTTGTTTCTGAGGCGCCGAAGAAACAGTTGTATTTACTCGTACAACTCCGGACGCTTTGGGGACATTCCCTCCAACACGATGCGATCGTGAGCTTGATTCTCCGAGACATCAGACAGAATAACTTCGGAGTGGTCTGTGTAGTTAACGTACAAAAACGAAAGTTGACGGCAGCAACAGTAGCCTACTATTTCACCGTCGCGCCAGCGCACACCCTTACCCCACTTTTTCAGCCAGTCATACTGCCCCATGTAGTTCGCACGTAGTACTGCGAATTAAAACGTTTACGGGGTATTGGAAACCTTTTTCCCTGTGGTCATCGCGCAGCCCCGTTAGAACTGGTCGCGTCACAGCTGCAGCTTGGAAGAGCGACATAACATAGAAAAACGGGAGTTATGGTCGTGTCGGCATTGGGTGGAGGCCATGCGAAGCCCTGCGCCAGGGCGTCCGCTGGCCAGCGTCGCAGTGCTTCAGTTCTTGCCGCTTTCTTGAGAGCAGGCCCAAGCGTGATAAGGCAGCCGAGTCACTTTTATCGCCTTTGTAAGCAGGATATGCTTCCGACAGTTCGAGCCTTTGGCGGGCTGGTGAGGACGTGGCCAGACCTTTTTTCCTGGACGCAGGTCACCGCAAAGTCCCGACGAGTCAAGCATATAAACTGGCTTCTGACGCGACTGTATCTGGTTCCGACGTGCGTGCCGGTGACCTGAACGATATGTGCACCCTTCAGCTCGGAATGTTGTTCCAGCTCTTGTCCCGAGCAGGTGTGGTACGGGCCACCGTTACGTTGTTCTGGTCTCGCATCCGGTGGTCGTCGTGTTACAAAGTCGCGTCCTGTGGAACACCCGTTCGCAGGTAATAACTTCAGCACGATGCGGTGCACTGTCTACGCTAGGAATTTCACGTCGGTCGGACCTGGTCAGGTCAAGTTGGTGCGCGTCGCCCAATTTCCTATGAATTCAGGTATGTCACGCGGTTTTCACGGAGTTTGGTAGAGCGGCACGCAAATGGATGTGGTCTCGGAGATAGATCAATTACATGTTGGCGACGATGATGTTATCTTGGTTCCCCGCAGGACCACCGGAGGAGCAGCCGGCGCAGCAGCAGCTCCTGCTGCACACCGTGAGTCGGCCAACCCCGCCCCCCACCCCGCCGGGCTCACCCGGCCGTGCCGTGTCCCAACCGTCCGTCCGTGTGTGTTTAGAAAGGAAATCCGTCGTGCGTGTCTGCGTGTGCGGGTGTGTGTGCTTTGGGCGGATTCACAAGCCCAGGGGGAGCGGGGGTCGGCCACTGGCGGTCCTCGTCCCCCACCTCCCCAACTGCAGCTGCGCTGCTCCCGTCAGGGGTCAGCGCTCCGCCACCCAACCTGCCACCCACATGGTCATCCGTCAGCATCATCCGTCAGCATCATCCGTCAGCATCATCCGTCAGCATCATCCGTCAGCATCATCCGAACACCACCAACCGCACCACCCCGGGAGGCGTCCTCGCTGTCCCGGTCCGTCGGGGGGATATCACTCGCACGGTCGAGGCACTGAACCCTAGCGGACCCTACCTTTGTGCACATTCCCGGAGGCAGGTTGTGCGCAACGAAAAAGCCTCCGCCCATCCTCCATCAACCTCCCCCCTCGCCCTGCCCTCCTCCCGGCAATCCGCCTCGTCCCCCTCCACCCCCGTCCCGCCCCGCAGGAGCAGTCCTGGGCGCTCCAGGGGGGCTCCGCGGCCGTGGACCCGTGCGCGACGATGATTGAGGACTGCCTCCTGCAGCGGGAGGTGGTGGCCCTCCCCGCCTCCTCCTCCCTGGTGTTCCCGCTGGTCGATCAACAGGTGCTGGTGGGGCTGATGGTGGTGGAGCTGGAGGCGGACAGAGCGCCGGCAGCGGCAGCAGCAGCGGCCGCCGTCAGGAACCCGGGGGCGGAGCCGCTGGGGCGGGTGGGACAGCCGCTACCGCAGCAGCGGCCGCAGCAGCAGCAGCAACAACCGCCGCACGCGCAGCAACATCCGTACGCGCAGCAGCAGCAGCAGCAGATGCAGACGCATGCTGCCGCACCGCCGCAGCCATCCCAAGGGTCCGCGGGGCCCAGCTCGGGGCGGGATCGCCATTCCACGGCGGATGGCGGGCGGGGTACTGGTACGGCAGCAGGGAGGCCGATGGATCCGGCCGCCGCCGCCGCCTGTGGCGACGTCGACGACGGTGGCGATGGCAGCGGCAGCGGCGGCATGCCGGGTTTGGCGTTTCTGGATCGCGCGGCGCCGGGGCATGCCCATCCTCGCTGCCAGCACAGGAGCCTCAGCGGTGGGTGGGTGGGTGGGACGGCGGGACGGTGGACCCCGCGCTTGCCATGGTGTTGTCGTACAAAACTTAACCAAAGGGCGGGCACAGGAAACCCGTCGCTGTGCCGGTAGGCGGCGTCAGGGGTGTGTGGGTTTGCTGATTGGAGCCGCGGGACAAGATCCGTGACCTTTTCGACTTTGAATGAAAATATGTTTGTGTGTGAAGGTGATGACTGGGCGACTGCGCTACCCGGTGGGTGACTGCCGTACAGGGGTTGAGCCGATGTGGGTTGGGTTACGGCGGCGAGTTGCTCAACTTCCCCTGGCGGATTTCTCGATAAACTCAACTTCCCCAGGGTTCCGATGACAATGTCAATTTCCTTCCCGGCTTACCTGGATGCCGTGGCCTATCCCGCCGGCCCCCCTGCCGCCCCGCTGTCCGGTCACCCCGGGGGGAAAACGCAGTATGAACGCAGTATGAACGCAGTATAAACACGTCTGCAAATGCACTGCAACCTCCCCTCCCCGTTCCAGTCGAACCGTCGCTCTGGCAGCAGCGCAGTTTGAATATGTCCACCAATATCCTATATCCCTCCCCTCCTGGTCCCCATCCCCTCCGCAGACGACGAGCTGCAGTGTCTGCGGCTGGCGGTTCCGCTGCTGGCCAAGGCGTGCGGCATGGACGCCCGGGCCAGCTGGCAGCTGGCGCAGAGCTCCGTGTCGGCGGCCGCCGCGCGGGGGCTGCTGCGGGAGGCGAGGCGGCCGCTGTCGGCGCTCAACACGTTCGGGGCCATGCTGGTGCCGCGGCTCAAGGACGGGGACCCGGACAAGGACATGGCCAAGGCGATTGTGGTGCAGGTGGGAGTGGTTTTGGGGCCGCTGGGAGGTGGTTTGTGTTCTTAGGCAGGCAGAAACAGGTGTGTGTGACATGCGCGGGGCCGAGAAGCTCCCCAAAATTTGCCCGTATGCATATCCAATATACCCATTGCCCGACCCATGTGATAAATATCAGGCGGAAGAACGCTGTCGATTTGGCGCGCTTTTGGTGCCGGTGCGTCGCGGAAGACTACCAGCTGGTGCGGGTCAGCTGCCGGTGCCTGCCACCCGCCCTCCCCATCATATCGACCACCCACCCACCCCTCATCACCCCATCCATCCCGATCAGGGCAAACGCCTCCAGGACCTTGTGTGGCAGCTGGAGGACGCTCTCCACGGGGCCGCAGTGCCCGGTGGTTCCGGAGCCGGGTCGAGCCCCCTGCTCGGAGGGGGCTTGGGGCCCTCCGGCGCGATGCCGCAACCGGCGGATGCGGCGTTTGGCCTGTCCAGTGGCGGCGGCGGCGCTGGTCTGGCGGCGCCGCACCCGCTGACCGCCCCGCCCTTCCGCAGCCCCACGGCACTGCCACGTGACCCCAGCCCTGCCGTACAGGAGCTGCTGTCGCTCCCGCCGCCACGGTCCGCGGCGACCCTGACCGCCACCCCTCCCCACCAGCACCACCACCACTCCCACCCCGCGCTGCCGCAGCAGCATCCTGCCCACGAGGCGCAACCCGCGCGGCTGATGGCCTCCGAGGCTGCCTCCGGCTGCCTGCCGGGGGAAGCCGCGCCGGTGGAGGGGTCGCTGCAGTGCAGGGGCCTCGACGTCGGTGCGGGGCCTTCGGCGCTGGAGAGCGGCTCGCCGCGGTTCAGCTCGGGGGGCGGGGCGGTGTCCCCGGGTCGGGTGACGTTCGTGGACAGATCCCGTATGGAGGGGGCGGCCACTACTGGCGGTCTTGGGGGTGGCAGTGGACGCGGCGGCGGTCCTGCCGGTCCCGCCAGTGACACCGCCGAGTCCACCGCCGCGCAGCCGTTCACGATCCGGCAGCCGCCAACCTTCACCCGCGGCCCGCTGGGACCCTCGGGCGGCCGCCCGTCGGCGTCGTCGTCCTCCTCCTCCTCCTCCTCGTCCTCCTCGCCGCACAACCCACGGGGTGGTGGAGGAGGGGGTGCGGCCACCGCCACCATCGACGTGGAGATGGAGTGCAGCGATGGGACGGGGAGGCGGGCCGGGGCGGCTGCGAGGCGGTCGGCGGCGCGGCTGCTGCATGACGGGGCGGGCGCCAGCGGTAGCGGAAGCGGCGGCGGCGGCGGCGGCGCGTCGTGGGGCTCCTGGATGGCTCCGTCGCAGCTCAACGGCGGCGGCGTGCTGGCGGCGGCCGTCCCCGTCAGCACCAACCTCGCGTCGGCCCTGGCGGGTGTGCTGGCCGCGGCCCAGCGGCTGGCCGCCGTCAGCGGCATCGGACTGATTGTCAACACACCGTTGGCGGCGGCGGTGCTGCCGCGCCGCGCCGCGGGGGCCGGCGGAGTCGGTCCCCGCGGCAACTCGGCGCGAGTGGCCCACTCGGCTCCAGCCGCCACTGCTGCTGCCGCTACGGCGGCTGTGGCGCGAGATAGCCACGGGGCCCCGGCAGCGCCGCCGCTGCAGCTTGTGGAGAACACAGCCTCCTCCTCCGCCGCCGCCGCCGCCGCCTCCTCCGCCTCCGCGGGCGGGCCCCCCGCGGTGGCGGGTCCGCGGTTGATCCCCCGGCCCTCCCGGCCGCTGCTGGTGGGCGTCAGCGCCGCGCTGCTGCACAAGGTGGTGGGCTACATGCTGGACATTGCGCTGCAGTGCACCCCGCGGGGCGGCCAGGTGTGCGTGTCGGCGCGGCAGGACGGCGCGGGGGTGCAGCTGCAGGTGCTGCACAGCGGCCGGATGGACGTGCAGCGCCTGCAGGCGGGGCAGCGGCCCAGGTCCTGGCTGCACACCGCCACCACCCCCACCACCACCACCCCAATCCCCTCATCCGCATCGGCATCAGTATCGGTATCAGTACCCTCCGGCGCGCAGCTCAGCGCGGCTCCAGCGGCCACCACCCGCCTCGCCGGCGCGGGCACGGCCGTGGCCGTGGCGACGCGGCCCGCGTCCGCGGCAGCCGCCGCCTCCGCCGCCGCGCCGGCGCCGGCTCCGACGCCGGTTCAAGCCCCGGCGGGTTCGGGTGCGTTGAGCGTGGCGATGGCGCAGGAGCTGGCGCAGCAGGCGGGCGGGCACCTGACCGTGTCGTACCCGCACAACATGGTCAACGCCCAGAGCGGCTCCCTGGATGTGGGCACCAGCGTGGAGGTCTGGCTGCCGGGACCCGCACCGGGACCCGGGGCGGCGGCGCTCAACTGAGAGCGTGTTTCGCAGATGGGGGCCAGATGGGGGCCGTCCAGGGCTCTGCCCAGGGCGATATGGTGGGTGTCACCTGCCCGGCCCGTCGGCAGGCGGGGGAGGGGGAGCTCCCGACGGGAGGGTATGGAGCGGGGGCTGGATGCGCTGTCAGACCTGGCCGGCGCGACCGCTTCCAGGGCCAGTTGCATATCACCGATAAGAGCGCGGGGGGGGGGAGGGGGAGATCCCGAGAGGGTGTGGGCTCCCAGGTGGGCTCAATGACATCGGTGACCGGCCGACACCGGGTGCATCCGCGGGAGCCTCATTTGAAACTACCTATGAGGCGGAGCTCGCCGCCATGCATTTGGATGGGGGCGGTTGGCGCACAACACCATACGTACGACAGTGATTGTGAGATGGGGATGTACGGACGGACGGACGGACAGATGCACGGTGGACGGGTGTAGGGTTGCGCCTCGTTGCGCGGTGGGGGGACCGGAACCGAAAGGTGGAGGGGGGCAAGAGGAGCCCCCGGTGAGGGGATGGAGGGGGGGAGGGGGGGAGGGGCTGCAACAGTCCCTGAGATGGGATTGCCTGGCCGGACGGGGAAGCGGAGGGACCGACCGATGCCGACTTGGGCTCCCGGGGACGGATGGGCACGCGCGCCGCGCCGATACGCCACCCCCCCTGCCCATCCGCCCATCCCATACTACAATGATTACCTTCCGGGGGTGCAACCAACGAAAGCATGCAGGGAAGGATTATGCTCACGTGGGCGTATGGGGGACAGAAGTAGCAGTAGTAGCAGTAGCAGTAGTAGTAGTAGTAGGGGGAGGAGGAGGAGGAGGGGGAGGGGGAGGAGGAGGAGGGGGAGGAGGAGCATGCGGCGCTTGTGCACCCCGACGTCTGGGTCGATCGACGGCGCGGGGGGGGGAGGGATGGCGGTCGGGGGGGCGGCACCGGGGAAGCGGTTGCTGCTGATGTCGCTGGCACGGCAGTAGGGCTCGGATGTGCGGAGCCGTCAATCTGTCTGTCAGTCTGTCTGGGTCTGCGGAGGAGGTCCCGGCCGCCGCGCCCGCCAGGACCCCGTGAGGTGGGGCAGGCGCCCGCACCGCTGCAGCCATCTGTCGTTGTTGTTGTAGGTGGTGGTGGTGGTTTGAGCAAGTCGTTGTGATTGTGTTGACAGTCGGGTGAAACGTTCTGATCTGCGTTTTTGTTTCTACGCGCGCCGCGCCGCACCGCTGTACCTCTGACCCCATTGTACGGTACGTTGGCCTGCCGGCCCCCGCGGTCTGTCTGTCTGTCGGTCTGTCTGTCTGTCTGTTGTACCCGGCTGCTGCTGCTGTCTGCCTGTCTGTCTGCACTCTGCACCGCATCCGTTTGGCAGGAGGGCGGGGAGGGCGGGAGGACCGCAGAGGACTACCCATTGAAGGAAGAAAGACGTTCGGAGTGTGTGTGCGTGTGTGTGTTGTAGCGCTGGCAGCCGCGCGGCCGGTTTGCCAACCTGTACACCAACCTGTACACCTCGCCGTCCTGTGCAGCCGCGCGGCCGTGTCCGGAGTGAATGTGACTTTGTGTGAGGATATAGACTGAGAGGGTTGTGTGTGTATGTGTTTAGAAATGTGTGTGTGTATATGAGCGAGAGAGACAGAGAGAGGGAGATGTCACAACTTGGGGAGAGAGGGATGGTCCAGAGAGCCATGCACGATGGACCCGGGGCGGGACTTCTGTCGCGGCATTCGTACGTTCGTACTGACGTTCGTACAGACGAGTGCCTGGGTGGGGGTTCGTGGGGTTGGTGCGGATGGGTATCGATAATATCGGTATCGGTATCGGGTGAGGATGCGGCCTCATGAGGAGGAGGTGGAGGAGGAGGAGTGTGGCCGTGTTGGCTGCCACCTCTGGGGGGTGGGGACTAGTGTTGTGGCAAATCCCCGTTTGCCATTTGGGGATTGGGTCCCCCTAATCCGGGATGTGATGAGCTGCGGGGGGCTGCTGCCTGCGCCCTGGCGGTGCGGTGCGGTGCGGTGCGGAGGACCCCGCAGACAGCGACAGCAGACCTACCCACCCGGGGCAGTACCTACCCGGGGCGGTCGGAGCTGGAGGGCGCCGATGACGTGGGTGCATGCGGCTGGGACCTGGTGCTGGGCTCCTGGGCTCCGGGCAGGGAGGGAGGGACCCCCCCCATCGCGGGGAAGGGAGGGGAGGGGAGGGACGGGGATCCAGGGGCCGGAGATGGGGGCCGCGGGGTGGCGGAGCCGGGGGCCGCACCACCGTCGTCGTCCCGCCCTGGCCTGTCACCTCGGACGATGGGGCCTCATCCCCGGCCCCGGTCGATCCATGTACCGTATAAGGTTGGACGTCCAGATGGAGTATTGGAATTACCGTACCGATGCCGTTGCATTACCGTACCCATGCCGTACCGATTTACTGCACTGGTACACACTGGTGCAGGGGAGACTGGTTGGGAGTCGTGAACCTGAGTCTGGGGGGGGTGGGGTGGGGGAGAGAGCAGCGGATCTCTCTCTGGCCACACATCCGGCGCGGCGGTCCCTGGCGGAAGCGGAGGGGTGGGTGGGTGGGTGGGTGGGCTTCCTAGCTGCCTGGCTGGCTGGCTGGCTGGCTGGCGGGCGGATGCCGGGCGGCGGAGTCCAGCCAGGGGGGTCTCCCGATGGCTGGACTCGAGGGGCGAAAGGCGGTGCTCGGCGCGATGAGGCATCCACCCACCGCACGCGGTGTACATCATAGGAGGCTGAGGCCGGGGGAAGGGACGGCTGTGCGCCGTTTGCAGCCACACCGTAATTGGAAATGGAAATGTTGGAAGACGTGCGTGCTTGCTTGCGTGCTTGCTTGACCTGGCCTGCTTGGCGGTCGCGGATGCTTCAAGGCATGTTGCTGATGTTCGCAACCCCCCGGGTCCACCCCCGGTCCGCCGCTTCTGACCGCCCGCAGCCTGCCAACTTCAGCCAACCCGGTGGCCCGTCCCACCAACCCATCCCGTGTCAAACGTCACAGACCGATGGGAAACCGAAGGAGGAGGGCGAAGCACCAGCGTGGAGCGAGCTGTCGGGGTTCCTAACCGCGGCTAACGTTTTCTGTGCACGAAGCGAGTTCCAAGCTTTCCACCTTGCTTTGCCCAAGGCACAATTCAGACGAAACTTGGCATTTTGCTCGTGGACGCAGCCAAAAGCACCAGCGGACGGAAAGGGATTGCGGATCGTTATAGCAGGTTGCGAGTGCGGTGGGGCGGGTCTGCGAAGCCCCGCCCATGCTATATTGGAGCCTGACATATGCGCAGCGAAACAGACCGCGAGCTGTTCAGCACATGAGTTGTTGTTGTTTTCCCTTGTTACACCAACCCTTTGCAACATCCCAAAGCTGTCTTCTCTGTGAATGCTCCATTGTAGAGCCTGGATTCATCACCCAATATTGCTGTACAGCCTTTGTGCAATGACGGCTTTGTTTGGACGAAGCGGATGAATCACATTGCATTGATGCTTCGACACAATGCAGTAGCCTTGGAGGCGAAACCTCTTCTTATGCCCACATGTTTTTAATCAGAAATGGAATTTTAGCACGGAGGCCAGTGCGCATTCCGTTTTACATGCTTCCGATTGTTGCCTGTACCGTGGGCCGGTACCGGACTGGTTAGTCACTCAAGCTTGCATTAGAAAACTGCGAAGCAAGGTAGGATATTTATTTTTTATTTGTACACGCGTAACTTCTGCTCCGTTGCCTTATTTGAGTTCGGTTGTAATCGTACGACAAAGATGGAGCGCGAACAAAATCTTCGCCGTCCCTGAATCACATGGGAAACTGCAAGCACGTTGCCTTAATCCGCGGCACGCAGATCCCAGGTTGGTTTCTAGATCCTCAAACCTTCGACCTTGCGTGCGCAACACCGGAACCCGAAACATAGTCGCTCCGGGCGATCAACACACCAAAGCAGCAAGTGACAGCATAACTTTGAATTGATGGCGCTTCTGCGGCATTCTGTCAACTCATGTAGCGCGGCTCACGAAGCAACAACTCGAAAGAAGCCCTTGCGACAGGTGGTCGCGCTCGCGGCGGTGTCGCCATCGGGCGGCCGCTCGCAGCCCGACACACAGCCGCATCTGCAGTCTTTGCCATCTGCACCTTCCGTCGGAACCGCAACCGGCAGGCGCTCCCTTTCCGCGCCGGCAGCCTCCTCGGCTGTCGACGCCACGGCGTCGGCACCGTCGTCCGCGCAGCAAGAATCTAAATGCCCCGTCAGCCGCCTCACCTCGGCCCTGACAGCGGCGGCGGGTGCCGTACCGCTGCCGTCTGTCGCCTCACCCTCAGCCGCGGCATCGTCATCTTCGTCCGGGCTCGCACCCATTCCCGGCCCGTCGCCGCTGAGTCTGGAGGCCCTGAAGGACGTGAGCATCATCTTCTTGCATGGTCTCCACGTAGCCATGCTGCGCTTCAGCGAGAAGTACGGCCCGATCTGCAGGTACGTACGTACGGCAGAACGTACGGTACGGTGACCGACGGGGCGACACCCCGTGGTCGCCCCGGATTAATTTCTTTTTATCAATGTAACCCCGTGGTCGCCAGCCCGGCCAGCGGCTGTCTCTAGGGCGCGCTGTATCGCCCAACCGACAACCGACAACCGACAAACGTCCGTACTGCGGACCTCAAGCTCCACAGGCGGATTGGCAATCGCGCCATGACGTCCCTGACGGACGGACAGCCCCCCGGGGGGGCGGGAGAGTGGGTGGGGGAGGGCTGGTTACTTGGATGATTACTGGGGAAGCACGCCAACACAGAGCAGACAAATTTCCCTCGCCCCTCCTCACCGCCCCTGGGGCCCCCCCTCTCCAAGTCTGTATCGGATATTCGCTCTGGCAGCAGCAGCGCAGTATAAACATGTCTACCAATTTCCTATACCCCCTCCCCTCTCTTCCCCCCCAAAAGGTTCGCCAATCCCGCCTCCCTCAACGGCGCCACCAGCTGGGTCTTCCTCAACTCACCCGACAACATCCAGCACGTGTGCGCCACCAATGTACGGAACTACGGCAGGCGGTACCTGCCGGACATCTACACCTACGTGACGCACGGCAAGGGCATCCTCGGCTCCCAGGTGGGGGGTGCTGCGGACCTAAACCCGCCCTCCGACACACCCACCCTATCATCCACCCACACACCCACCGACGCACCCACCTGCCTGCCTGTCCCCCTCCGTCCCCTCCCCCTCCGCCCCCTCCTCCCCCGCCCCCTTCCCATTCCCCCGGTCACACTGGTCACAGGATGAGTACAACACGCGTCACCGGCGGCTCTGCTCGGGGCCTTTCCGGAGCCGGGTGCAGCTGCAGCGCTTCTCCACCGTGGTGGTGCAGAGGCGAGTGGGGTCGCGTGTGTGTGTGTGTGTGGGGGGGGGGGGGTATTAGGAAATTGGTAGACATTTCACAAACTGCGCTGCTGCCAGAGCGACGGTTCGACTGAAAAACCTTAGTACAGAGTGGGGTTTGGGGGGATCAGGGTGTGTGGGGCCGCCCTCCCTCTCTGCGCGAGTGGGGGCCGCCGCCGATGCCTCTGGGGGGGACGCCCGCCGCATACCCGGAGGACGTCGCTTTGCCGTTGCAGTAGGTGTGGTGGCGAGGGCGCAGCAGCGGACAGCGGTTGGGCGGCCGGACAGGGGAGAGGGCCCGAGGCGGGAAGGCGGGAAGTGGGGGCCCCGGTCCGCAGTCCCGACCTGGAGGTTCCAGCGGCGCGCGGCCTGACGGTTCCCCCCAAAAGGGGGGGTAGGGGGGTGTTGGAGATGTCTGAGTATGTCGAGCACCTGACCCGTGGGAACCTGACCCGTGGGCGCTGTGCTGTCGCGCGCTGTGTTTGGATACCCACCCACCCCCGGCAGGTCCCAGCAGCTGGTGGACATCTGGACGGCGGCGGCCGAGGCGGCGGCGGCGGGCGGACGGCAGCAGCCCCTCCAGCCCCCCCAGCCCCTCCAGCCCCATCCAGCCCCACCCGCGGGTGCCTTCGTGACGGACGTGGCCACTCAGACCCAGCGGCTCACTCTGGATATCGTGGGGCTGGTGACCTTCAGCCACGACTTCCAACAGGTGGCGCAAGTGCGCAGGTGGGGGTGGTTGGGGGTTAAATTGAAAAAAGAAATAAACCCGAAGAACGAACCCGGGCACACCCAGCACAAGTCAGTATACTTACGTGGGGCGGTACCTGCATGGCAATGGAAATATAGGGAGGCGCGTGGCGGCGCGGCCGCGCTGCCGCCGGTGCAGTAGCAAACAAATGCGAACCCTCCCCAACCCGAGAAGGACAGATACTTTACCGACCTGAGGTTGTAGAAGGGGTTGCCGCGCCGAGGTCATGGCGATGCACAAAGGGAAGCCGAGGAATGGAGTGAGCGGGCGCGGTGTGAGAGGGGCAACTACAGTAAGGGAACAACAAAAAGAAAACAGTATGCGAGAATGACGGGGCGGCAGCGCGGCACGGAAGGGGATGGGTGGTTGGGGGTGTGGAAGGGGTGGTGGGGGTGGAGGGGTGGAGGGGTGGAGGGGTGGGGTTGGGGGTTTGGGAGATGGCGGGGTGGGGCTCTGTGGATGGGGGGATGGTGAGGATGCCTCCCGGGTGGGAGGGACACGACCGGCCGGGCGACCAGGAGAGATGGGACCCCCCGGTGGGGGGGAAGGGCAGGGGCCGGCTGGGGTTGGGAGGCGCATGTCATGACCGCGAGGTGTCCCGGGACTGCCCGGCGGGTCTCGGCGGGAGGGAGCACTCCGGAGCATTCCGGGGCTGTTGTTGTTCCGCAAGGAGGCCAAAAGGGGCGCTAGAACGTTGGGGTACCCGGTCGGGGTCGAACCCGGGTCGAAGGGGTCCCGGGACGGGAAGCGACGGGGCGCAGCGAGTGGAGGGTCCCAGGGCAGGGCAGGGCAGGGCAGGGCAGGGTGAGGTGAGGTGAGGTGAGGTGGGGTGCGGTGGGGTGAGGTGGGGGGGCCCAATGGACTACTCGCTAGCTGCCCTGACTTCCTGTCACGTGCCGCTCCCCCCCTGCAACCCCCTGAACATGTCTACCAATCTCCTACACCCCCCTCCCCCCCCCCTTGCTCCCCGGCCCCAGGGACCTGCGGGGCAGTGGCGACAGTCCGCTGCTGCAGGACCGGGTGCTGTGGGCGGTGAACACGTTCGGGGAGGTGCTGGCGCAGATCTTCATTACCCCGCTGCCGCTGCTCAAGGTGGGGAGAGGGGGAGAGGGGGAGAAGGGTGTACAGAGGAAGAGGGGGGGCCGGGGGGGGGGGAAGAGGGGGGGAGAGGCGGAATGCGGGTGGGGTGGCCGCGGCACGGACCCACATCCGGCGGTGAAGGCACCCCACCCGCGTGCCCCTCGGGTCGATCTTTGCAGCGCTCCTCACCCTCACCCCCTCCCGCTCGCCCCCTCCTCACCCTCACCCCTCACCCCTCACCCCCGCCCGCATCTCCTCAACCCCTCCCTAACGGTGCCCGCTGCAGGTCCTGGACCGCCTGGGACTGCCCCACCTGCGGCGGCTGGATGAGGCGGTGGGCATCATGCGGCAGGCCATGCTGGAGGTCATCCAGGTGTGTGTGGGGGCCGCCATTTGCGCATGAACCCCTGCTTTGCCTTGACATTAACCTATAGGAATCACTGGCCGCGGGCCAGCTAGGTAGCAGTCTTTGCTTTTTGGGTTCGGCCGTTACAACTCTTCTCTCCAGCCCTATTACGGTGTCTCATCAGCCGTCCACTATCTGAACACATCGGCTTCTAATTATTTCGTCGGAGTCAACGCTTCGCCGTCTTCGTCAATGTCTACATCGGCGGTTATCGGTTTGTTGCGCTTTCGCGGTTTCGCTGTCTTTATTGACAAAAAGGGGGGGGCGGGGCCGGGGGACTGAGGGAGGGCGGGGGGTGAGGGCGGGAGGGGCGCCGTGGCCCCGGGGGCCGGCCTCAGAGTGCGGGACGTAGGAGAGGGGGGGAAGCCGAGGGAGGGAGGTGCCTGGGCGACGGAGCCGCCGGCGTTAGGAACAGCACTATGCTCTCTGGTGGAGGGGCGGAGGGGCGGAGGGGCGGAGGGGCGGAGGGGCGGAGGGGCGGAGGGGCGGAGGGGCGGAGGGGCGGAGGGGCGGAGGGGCGGAGGGGCGGAGGGGCGGAGGGGCGGAGGGGCGGAGGGGCGGAGGGGGGTCTGCAGCCTGGGGGGGGGAGGTAAGGTTTGTTGCATGCTGCATGCTTCTGGCGGTGGGTGGGTAGTTCCCCGGAGGAGGGGGCCTCCGCACGTGCCGTGCCCCCCAATCCCCCGCTCCACCCTGCTCCTCCCCCCCCCCCCACGGCCTCTCCGCCCCCAGGAGCGGCGCACGGCCCTGGCTGCGGGCCTACCGGGGAAGGACGACCTTCTGCAGGCGCTGCTGACGGTGAGGATGGGGGTGGGGATGTGGGGGTGGGTGGGTGGGGGTGGGTGGGGGTGGGGGTGGGGCATGACCGACCCACGTGTTCAGCTCCGTAAGGGGGGCCCAGCGGGCCGGGATGGGGTGGGGCGAGGTGGGGTCGGGGAGGGGCGGCCCAGCCGGGGGGGGACTGCGGGGGGTCATCCGTCGGGTCATCCCTGCTGGTGGGGGCTGACCTCCCCAGCACCCTCCGAGGGCCCCACACACCCGCGCAGTGCAGTGCAGTGCAGTGCAGCCACCTCGTCCCCCCCCACCTCGTTCTGCTCTGCGCCGCTGGCCCCTCCCTGCCGCCCATCGGGCCGGGACCCACACGCCCCGCCCCCCCGGCCCTTCCCGACATCACATCACTGCCCCGCCCTTGCCGCTCCCTGCCCCCTGCACCTTCCTGGCCGCTCCAAGTCCCAACCTCCGCCGCCTCCTCCCCCCCCTCCCTCCCTCCCCCTCCTCCCTCCAGGCCACGGACGAGACGGGTGCGGGTATGACCGACGAGGAGCTGTGGGAGGACGTCCACGACATCATGGGGGCGGGGCACGAGACCACCGCCACCACCACCGCGGCGCTGCTGTACTGCATCTCGGCCCATCCGGAAGTACGACAGAGGGTCGAGCAGGAGCTGCAGGAGGTGCTGGGTGAGGAGGGAACGCGGGGGGTGGGGGCGTAGGGGGTTGAGGGAGGCATGTGAATGTATGCGTGTGTGTGTATGTGTCGGGCGGGGAAGGGAGGGTGTGACTCCCCCGGGCTGCCTTACTCTGGGGGGGAGGGTACGGGGGACGTGGGAAGGGAGGGCGGGAGGTGGGCGGCTTCTCCTTGGGGGGTGTCCAGGCTCTTCTAGGGGCACCGGCCGTTGCGGGGGCTGCAAGGGCGGGAAGCTGCCGGGGGCCGACCGGGTAGCCAGCCAGCCAGCCCACGATTCAGCTCCCCCC